>JAJOOO010021962.1:0-34837 GCA_029582685.1 Solanum piurae
AAAACCCCTCTGCTATGCAGTCTCCAAACTGGTTTATCAGGCTCTGCGACAGTGCCTGGAAACAAGTTTAAAGCATGCAGTAGGTCTGCTACTCTTCCAACCTCCCAATCATTTAGAGCCCTTCTGAACATAAGGTCCCAACCTTGAGGGCTCCACATTTGCGCTATAGTGTCATTCTGCTGTAGACTGATAATGTACAGATCAGGAAACAATATCCTCAGATTTTCATCACCTAACCAGGTCTCATTCCAGAAACTGGTCTTCAAACCATTCCCCACTCTGAAGGTCACCTTTGTCTTGAAATCAGGCCACATTCTCCTGATGGTTTTCCATACAGAGCACCCAAAAGTGCCATTCACCTCTTCAGTTGTCCAGTTGCTTTGTAGGCCATATTTCTCAGCAGTAAACCTCCTCCATAATGCCATATCTTCACAACAGAATCTCCACAACCATTTTTGCAGCAGACTGGTGTTCTGAGTACTCAAATTCTTAATGCCCAGACCTCCTTGTGCTTTGCTCATTGTCACCTCTTCCCATTTAACCAGGTTGTATCCTTGCTTCTCTCTATTTCCTTGCCAGAGGAAAATCCTTCTCAGCTTGTTGAGTTTCTTTCCAATACTTTTTGGTAGTGGAAAAAGGCTTAGCATATAAGTCGGAAGTGCATCCAGAACTGATTTTATGAGAGTCAATCTACCTCCCAGGGATAGATATTGGCTCTTCCACCTTGTCAGCTTCCTTTCACTTCTCTCCAGAACTTCACTCCATACTTCCAATTTTTTGTTCTTGGCGCCCAAGGGCATCCCCAGGTATTTGGTGGGAAGAGAAGCTACTTGGCAGCCCAAGTTGTCGGCAAGGCCTTGCATGTCATTAACTTGATTAACCGGGAACAAGCAACTCTTCTGCCAGTTCACATGTAGTCCTGATATGCCTTCAAAAATGGTTAGTATTGCCCTCAAGTGTCTAATTTGTGACACTTCTGCACCACAGAACACTAAAGAGTCGTCCGCATATAGAAGGTGTGTGACCTCCATATTATTGGCTCTATTTGTATGTGCACCAAAACCTCTTATCCACCCCATTTCATTAGCCTTTCTGACCATGTAGTTGAGTCCCTCCATTGCTAGGAGAAATAAGAAAGGAGACATGGGATCTCCTTGTCTCAATCCCCTTTGTGATTGAAAAAAACCTTCAGGGCTCCCATTTATAATGATTGAGAACTTCACTGTTGACACGCAAAACTTGATCCAATTCACCCATTTCCTCCCAAACCCCATGTCACTCAGAACTTTCAAGAGGTAGTTCTAGTTGACATGGTCAAATGCCTTCTCTATATCCAATTTGCATAGGATATTTTCTAATACGTACAGTAAAGGAAAAGATACACTTCACTGATCTTCCCATGAGGTATGTCGTAACCTCTTCTTGTCTAGAAACTTGACTAGCACATCAATGTCTATGCTCAGACAGAAGCTGCTCAGAGACATTGCTTTCAAAAAAGTAACCATAATGCTCTAAGTAATCTATATTCCCACTTATTTTGGGAAAATTTTATTCTTCTTTTCAATTTTAATATAGTTAAAAAGCATATTAATGTTGCATTTAAATAACCCTTGCACCTTAAGTCCTAGACAATTAATTGACTAGTAGGACAGGATGAAGAAGATGCAAAAGAAGAAAACAAACAGAAACACATCAAAAGCTAGTCAAGTTGTAAAAACCCAACAAGATTACCTTGACTGTAACTGAATGTTTCTGAGCTGCTGAAAGTGATTCATCATCAGCAGAAGGTGTTGCTCGTCCTTCTATATCAATGCCTTCTTCACTAACCTGCACTGCCTTCTGAACTGTTGACTCATACGAAGAGACGGTGCATTTAATTTCTTGCACTTGACCTCCAAAATCATGTTTCTCATCACCTAAACCACCTGAACTTCCAAATTCCAATATTAATCTCCCACATCTTTAACAGTGTAATTCTACATATTACATTAGATCATATTTCTGACATAACAATATACTAATTTTTCAATTATTCGGATACCTAATAACTTCCAATAGCAACGTGAAAGTACAGAAAGCTTAATATTAACAAGTGAGGAACACTCACCAACAGTAGAAGACCTTGATTGAGTAGAAACAGGTCTCCATTTTTTAGCAACCATTTTCTGTTTTTTCCGGTCCATGGCAACACGTAAACCTCCTTCAATATGCGTCCGCGAGTTACAATTGAAACCGCATGAAGAAAAACACCTCTGCAACAATTACAAATTACAATTACCCGATTTCAACATTACCTTTTCGGTTCCTTGTTAAATTTAATTTCTATACAGAAATAGCGATTGGTGTACCTGGAAGTATTGTGTGCGCTTCGGTACTAAATGAACCTTTGTGAATTTCCAAGCAAGATCAACGCTGTGGAAGACGATTGGTAAGAAAAAAAAGCTACGTTATAAATCTCTAATTCACTGAGAGAATGAAAGACTTGCAAATGGTAAGTGTGCACCTTAAAAAAGACCTGTAAGCTATCATTCGTTTTATCTCTATCGACGGCGGTGGCGCTGAAAATAAATTCACCTGCCGGAAGAATGATATTTTGACCAAAATGTGTAGTTTTGGCTTGAAAAGTGAGAAAATGACAAAAGAATCCCTTGTGTATAGGAGTAGGTTCAAAATAATTTTTGAAGTATTTTGTTTTTGACAGTTTTGATCCTTTTAAGTTTGTTAAAAATTAGTACTTTTAATTTTCATCAAATAATTGGCAAATTATGTCTGTTACATTTGATACAAATTGTTAGATTTGATCCAAGAATCATATGGAAACGGTCTATTTTTACTTCTAGGACGCAATGGTCATATTTGTTATGTTCTATGGAAATTCTCTAACGCCTACTTGTGTGATTATTTTAGATATTTTATTGTTGTTGTTGTTAGATTGAGAAAATGCATAAAATAAATTCCTGAACTTCGTACAAGAACTTACTAAATTTAGTACTTAAACTACACAAGAGTTTAAATACCCTTCTTAACATATTTCAAGTGGATTATTTTCAACCCTCCGAACACAAGCCTAGTGTGTGTGTTGATATAGCTTAGAACAACGCGTTATTTACCTTTTACTTTTTTAAAAACATCAAATTTTCTCCTCCAACGGTAATATCCGACCCATTACCCATTTGAAGAACAAACTTCAAATTCAAAGAACCATAATTTCCTCTTCTCCCTAACCAACTCAATCATCCAAAAATGGTGACCTAATTTATTACTCCTTTCGTTTCAAAAAGAATGATCTCCTTTCCTTTTTAGTCTGTTTCAAAAAAAATGATCTCTTCTTTTTTTTTGTAACATTTTAATTTCAGTTTTCCACGTGACATGTTTAAGACCACAAGATTAAAGGGCAATTATGTACATTTGACATAACTTTAATTTAGAACCACAAGATTCAAAAGTCTTCTTTATTTACTTAAACTCCGTGCCAAATCAAACAAGGTCATTCTTTGTGAAACGGAGGAAATATCTTTTTCTTGATTCATCTCAAATCTTAGCTCTTCAAACCTAAAAGTTGAATCTTCGAAGGAATAATTGTTCTTCGAAAGGTAAGATTCAAACTTGTTCTTCTTCATCTATTATTTTGAAAAGATTAAAAAGAAAATAAGCTTGACGAAAGCCCTAAACTCAATCAAATGCTACAACCATCCAACCGAAGATTACTAACCTGGTAACTTTGTTTTCGTCAAGAAACACCACAAATTCGAAAAGCAAATCCTTCAGAGAATGAGAATGGGGGTTGGAGATTTAGGGATATTTGTTTAGAAATGGGTCGGGTTCATTTTTGGGAATGCGTGAATTATATAAAATGGATAAGATATTTTTTAACCACTTAGCGACGTGGACGAATGAAAACGCACGTGCATAACAACGCTCAGCCTTCAACTGGGCTAGTGTTTGGAGGGTAATAGAAAATAATTCACTTCAAATATGTTAAGGGGTATTTAAACACCTGTGTAATTTATGTACTAAAGTAAGTTTTCGTGCCAAGTTCGAAGAGATTTTTATGTGTTTTCTCTGTTAGATTTGATAAAGATTGTAAAGAAAAAAATCAACATAAACATTAAATAAAAGCCTAATCAAATCCTAGAAACTATAACATAAAAAAACTATAAGAAATGCTTCCTCCATTTTCAAATTGTTTGTCCACCTTTCTTTTTTAGTCCATTTTAAAAATAATTTTCTTTTTAATTACTTTTAAATTTTAACTTTTCGTATCTCATAGTGTTACATTTAACACATTTTTAATTTAATACCCAAAATTCAAAAATCTCATTTAATTTCTTAAATTTTATATTGAGTCAAAATAAGACAAACAAATTGAAACGAAGAAAGTACTAAAATATAGACCAAACACACACATATATATATATATATCAAGTTCTAGAAATAAATTAGAAATAGCATGAATTCAACAATTGTACCTCCAAATATGAGTTTTCTGTTAAATATTTATTAAAAAACTAAAATTGTTGAGAGTATTTTTAAAACTATTATGAATCTAACCCAAAATAAAATAAAAAGTCTATTTTTGTCATTTTCACCTTGAAATTTTAGGGGAACGAAAAATGATCAAAATAATCTTTAGTGTATCATCTTTGATTTGATTTGGTCCTTAAGGTATAAATATGCTAAAAATATGTGTTAAACGTGATCAAATTGGTCCTAAGTTCTATAATGAAGAAAAAAATAACTGCATTGTGTGCTATTAAATTATTAAGGAAAAATGATAAAAATATCGTTAAACTATGTGAAAGGAATAAAAATATTTTTTATTTATAGTTTGACTAAAAAATGCCCTTATCGTTAATACTTTGGTTCAAAAATGACATTGCAGTCAATATTTTGGTCCAGAAATACCCTTTTAGTTATAAAATAGGTCAAAAATGCCCTTTTTTGAATAATTTTTTTTTCTTTTTAAGACATCTTCTTCTTGATTTAAATATTATTAAAAACACTATTCTTGTTTTCTTTCTTCTAAAATCACTTTAACAAATAAAAATGTAGAAAATATATTTTTTCTTCTTAATATCATTTTATCAATTAAAATAGAATAACTTCATGTACCATTTCGACAGATAATATATGTCATATATATAAGATCATAGTATATGCATCATTAATTTCTATTTATATAACGATAAAAATAATGATAATAAAATAAGAAATATTTTTATTTTTATTTTTTTCTAAATTGAAATAAGATAAATATTTGCTAATTTTCTTTAAAAAATATTATTATAAAAAGAATGTTAAAAAGAAAATAAAAATATATTTATTTGGAAAATGAGAATTTTGGCCCATTAAATAACAATATGGACATTTTTAGACCAAAATATTAACGGCAAGGACATTTTTGGACCAAACTACAAACGGAGGACATTTTGTTCCTTTCGCATAGTTTAAGGGGATTTTTGAACCAAAATATTAACGGTAAGAACATTTTTAAGCCAAACTATACACGGAAGATATTTTTATTCCTTTCACATAATTTAAAGGCATTTTTGACCCTTTTCTCAATTATTAAAGGACTTTGAAAGTGAAAATACTGATATAAATCATTCAACGGCATTGTGAAAAGCTGAGTGGTCAAAGTGTATATTTTTAAAACTTAAGCATTTCAGTGCATTGGAGTAGTTACTAGTAATCCCAAATTCCGTGTCGAGCAAATAAAAAAGGATTCTTCAGAGCAGGGAAGTGTGAGAGTGAGTAGAGCACAACGAGGACGATGCTGGAAAGGGTGCTCTCTTCTCGCAGGGCGACGCCGGTCAGTGACGACGGCGATGAGGCCGGCGACGAATCTAAAACTCGGAAGCACATATCTGTGGCGACGAGGGTTACAAATTATGTGATTCGAACTGGACATCTCTGGCCATGCCTTCTCATAGGGCTTGTGATTGTGTTGGTAACTTCTTTCGTCTATCACACTCGCGACTTAGTATGTATCTCCGCTTCCTCTTCCGATCACCTTTCTCGTTTGCGATTCTTTGGCTTCGAAGGCCTTGAAACAGACTTCGGATCTCTCGGCGTTCCTTGGTGTAAGTTCATTGCGTTTCAATTTTAGTGTATATTCAGATCTGGTTTCAATTTTCCTTGTTGAGCATTGCGTGCTAGTGTATTTTCTCTAAATGGATTCAATTGAACACATCTCGATTTCCTTCGGAGGAACGGTGATACATTTATTTTCTTTTAGATTTTATTGATTTGTGAAATCTAAACCTACGGCTTTCCAGTTGTACATGGTTCATCTGTAGGATGTGTCAAGGTGCAAGTAACTGGATTAACGTTTTGTATTATTTTGGTGTCACTTTCGTTGTAGGATCCAATGGCTTGATTCAAACAGAACAAGATTGATATTACATGTGATGTTAATGGAGTAAATAGGTGTAGAGTAATTTTCAAGTGGCGTAGATTGTTGCTTCGTATAGTTAATTTAGAAATTAGGTGTATATAATAATTCTAGTGGTACAGATTATTGTTTTTATCTAACTGATAGTTTCCTATTTGATTGTGGAATTTCATTGTTATATTGGGAAATCATACATGTCCAAAATCTGCACATTTAGTTTCAAGACATTACTATAGTTGAAAATCCTATTCCGATGTCCAGAAATTACATCTAGTCTCAAGACCAAGACCAATATTGTTTTCCTTGTATCATTTGTAGATGATGAGTGTCACATAATCTGGATCATTATAGCCTGCTTCACTTTGTAGTTTTTTAAATTTTCTTTCATAATATGATGATTATAATCTCCAGAGTGTGGCATAAACCGGAATAATTGGCTTTCTAGTGTCTTCATTCTGTTATACAGTCATAGCAGAAGTAAAATGGTTTATCATCTTTACTGTCTTAAGCAGCACTTTTGACTATGGTCAACAAATGAAGCAACTGTTTAGACATGTGTGTATGCATGTCATTCACCTTTTCTGGAATGTCAAAGATTCTTCCTGTGTTATTTATCTGTGAAACTCAACTGTTGAGCAGTGAAATTCACATGGTCCAATGCACCTTTAATTAATTTTTACTCTTGTCAAAAGGCAGAACGAAACATGACAGAACTGTTGAATGGACCACAAAGGATTTAATCAAGGGTCTGGAGGAGTTTGTGCCCATATATGAGACACGGCCTATCAAGAATAACATGTATGGTATGGGTTTTGATCACAGCTTCGGGCTCTGGTTTATCACTCGGTGGTTAAAACCAGAGTTGATGATTGAGAGTGGTGCATTCAAGGGACACTCAACTTGGGTCTTGAGACAAGCAATGCCAGATACACGAATCATCTCACTTACACCCCGTCATCCTGAGAAGTATCTAAAGAAAGGGCCTGCCTACGTTGATGAGAATTGCACATACTTCGCTGGAAAAGACTTTGTTGATTTTGGAAATGTTGATTGGGGGAAAGTTATGAAGAAGCATGGAATCAAGGATCGTAGCCAGGTTCTTGTCTTTTTTGATGATCATCAAAATGAATTGAAAAGGTATAACTTCTATAGCTTTATTTTGAGTTTTGTTAAAGAAGTGATTCCTTCAGTCACTTGTTCTGTCTAATGTCATCATATCCATAGCAGTATACAATGATGCTATGGCTTTGCCGATTTCCACTTGATTTGCAAATATGTCTCATTGTTCTCTGTTTGGAATCTGAACTTTGATTGACAGACTGAAGCAAGCACTAAAAGCTGGGTTTAGGCATCTTGTGTTTGAGGACAATTATGATACTGGTACAGGAGACCACTACTCTTTCAGGCAGATGTGCGATCAATTTTATATTAGAGGTATATTTTCACCTCGACTTTAAACAATTGTTTTTCCTCTGTCAAGCCCAAAGCAAGCATTATCTGGCCATTATCATATCTATCTGTTTTTTCCCTTTCCTAAGTTGATTCAGTTTTTATTTGGAAAATCGTGCTCTGTATGTGGAGTAACAAATAAAGAGAGATCATGTGCTACAGTATTAGCCTTATTCATATAGTTTCTTGCTTTTGTTATATGTTACCATCTATTGTTTATGTTAGGTTGCACTATTTTGTTGATGTTGTTGTTCCTTGCACGTATGCTCTGCAATGTTTTTTTATTAGTTTCCATGTTTTTTCCGCTGCCGTTTTTCCTTTTCATTACTCCTTTGTTTTGCTTCACTTGAGCCAAGGGTCTTTCGGAAAAAGCATCTCTACCTCCATGTGGTAGGGGTAAGGTTTGTGAATACTCTACCCTCCCAAGACCCCTCTTTCGTTGTGTATGTTGTTGTTGTTGTGCTGAAGTATATTTCTCCCATGAAACTCCTAATGGAGCAGTAAAACTATTTATTTTCTCATGAGAAATTTGTTTGCAATGCAAAGCTTAAGGATGTTGATATTTTTAAAGGACAAGAAGTCAGTGGCATGATGTTTGATTAGAATATACAGTTGTGTTTTTTTAAATATACAGTGTTCTGGAAGAACAATACAATGCAAAATGTGTTGCTAACGGCTATCTATCCAAATCTAAACCCTGCAGGTTAGGAGTTTTTTGGGCAAGTGTCATCTGATATGTGACATTAATCTGTCAATTAACTCAGTGATCTCAATCCAAAAATCCTAATTTTAGGAGATCAATTGTCCTAGTGGTACCAATCAGAGAAATCAAAATTTAGATCAAATCATGATCTTATAGAATATAGAGATCACTTCCAAAATGTGTATTACTCCATACTTTATCGTGGAATCTTTTGTTTATTTTGCTTGTCTAACCAAGTAAACACATTGTTCTCTGTTTAGGCCACCTTTATCTAGTGCATTTGTAAAGAATCAGTTAATTGATTATGAGATTGGAAAACCAAGGTAAACAGATGAGAATGTAGAAAATAATAGGAAGAGATCTTGATATGAAGAAAACGAATACAAATACACTCTAGTATAGAGTGTCGATAGATCAAATAGCAGTTATGCTATGCTTAGACCATGCCAGTTCACTATATGAATGTCTTTTCAATTTGTGAAATTATTTGTCGACTTTTAGGACCCGTTTGGCCATAGATTTCTCAAGTAATATTTGGGGAAAAATTTGGCAAATAGTGTTTGTCCATATAATTTGCCATTTTTTGGCAAATATCCCAAATACTAGTTTTTTCTAGTATTTGGGCCAAATCTCATTATTTGAGATCTTTTAAAAATTGAAATTTTACACCAAACTTTTATCTTTTACAAAAACACCATCTATAGTAGTTGTTTGCATTGTATTACATAATTTTTTTACGTGAACACCAAAGTAGTGATGAATATCAAAGTAGTAATGAAATATTCAGTGAATATGAAAGTGATGATATGGTTGTTGATGAAAATGATGAACAATCTGCTCAGGGTAACAAAGTCATGTGCTTTGTCTACTTCACGATGTATGAAATGATGTTTGTTGCACTCACTCCAAACTACCACATTGCTCCAGTGTCATGGACACTACTTGTTATTTGTTGCAACGAAGATCCAATTGACTTGTAATATAAACTTATGGTTAGTTTTGATAGTTTTTAAAATTTATGGGTATAAATCATATTTTTTCTAAAAAAGTGAAATATGTGTTCCAAATACTATGGTCAAACACATGGTGAAATTTCACTCAAATTTTCACCCAAATAATATTTGGAAATCTATGGCCAAACGCTAGCTTATAGTCAGTGCAATACTTAGTTCTTACTACATGACATGCTTTCTAATTTCATTCCAGGTGGAGGCCATAGCTGCTTTAAGGACGGTGATGAAGGAAGGATCAGAGCAAGAAGGAAGAAATTCTGGGAGAAGGCTGTTGATATTGATGAAATTTGCGGTCCTGGTGAAGCTTGGTGGGGTGTGAGAGGGCAGATGCGGGATGATTTTAACCACAGCAATAAGGCCATTTCTTATGCAGAGCATTTTAAAAATAGCAGGTTTGTAGAGTCAGTATTAGATGTTTACTGGGAGCTTCCACCTGTGGCTGGTCCTTCATTAACTCATCAGACGAGATACGATCCGGCTCGTGCATCAAGTCCTATTGTTGAAGATGGCAGGTATGGCTTGTTTCGGAGGCTTGGGTTATCTGGACTGGAGGCATCTGTATTCAATGGTTACACTCAAATGGTCTATCTTCAGGTGTCACAAGAATAAGATTTTGGTTGCCACTGCATATAAGTTGTAGTTTTGTATTAGCGATCTCTGTGTTAACTGTTCTTTTAGTTCTTTCTGGTGCAACTCTTGAGAGGCTGTCTCTTTGCTGCCAATAGATTTTACTCCTACAATCTTTCAGATGTCCAGTTATCCCCTGGTCACTCTGATGTTTGTGCAGAGTCACGGAAGTCTGATGAGTTAAATTTATCCCATCTGTATAATGTGCTCGTAAATTATATTCTAGAAAATAGCTTATGTTGAAACAACTCTCCTTGTGCTTGCTAATATCTTAGTCTTTATCACTAGTATGTTAGAATGATTGAGACCCTCTCCTGATGTTTTCCTAGCCTTTTATGCCCCACTCGTACTACATCTACTCAACTTTACTGAGGTTGAGAAGTAACTGTGCTTGAGCAGTTCAGAAGCTTCTCTAAATGGTTCAGTTTGATTGTTCAGTATTCGTCGATAGATGAGCACTGGGTGCAGATTGAGCTTTTCTGCTCGAGTCCATGAAAAGGAAACTCCTGGCACCATAACCTTCTTGCTTCTGTAGGTCAACTAACTGAGCACACAGTAATGAGCTTCTCTTGGGGATTGAACTGGAAATGGCAGATAAAAAGGCAAGCCATCCAGACTTGCTAACATTGATGGCCCTTGAACAAACTAATCCAAGGTTCAAGCTATAGTCAATTTATTTCAAACCTTAGCCCTGTCCTCATTCTCTTTGACAGGGCACTCCAAAAACTAGAGCATGGAAAACTCGGAGTTTGGAGTAACATTCCATTCCATCCTGCTTGTTTTGAATTCTTGAATATAACTTGATCAATTACTAGTAATTAGTAGGTTAGAACTTGGAAGTTATTATGTTTCATCAGAATAATAGCTGGTTATATGCTTAAAAATGAATTTATGTTTGCAAATAAACTTGCAGGTTGCATGTCCAAGCAAAAATTGCCACTCAAATTCCAGACACTAGCCACAGTACAATATATCACCGGTTATATTTTCTTAAACCAGCTCTCTCCCTTTCAGGGGATGCTACACATCTAGTCTAATTCTAGATACAAAATAGGGCAGAATAAGGATGGTTGACGTAGTAGAAACCCTTGGACGGTTAGTCTTTCAGTCACTAATTTTGGTTCTTGCACTTGTTTATGGCCCTTGGAGCTGCAAAGCAAGAGAAAGAATTGTCATTCTAAACCAACTTTAAAGCCATATATAGAGTAATAATTTATATCAACTAGACACCATAGAAAAAGAAGTGCTACATAGCATAAACATGATCACAGGACATACCTAGCCCAATTGCCTCTGAGCTTTTCATGATCCGCAATCTCTTGCATGAGTCTATGAACATCCTATTGTAAAATCCAAATAGAACAATGAGTAAATGCAACCAAACATAATGTTGTCTTCAGACTTGGATGTTTGACATAAAATGTTGGAGAATAGTAACTTACTCCCAAGGAACGTCGCCGACTAGCATCCAGTCACCATCCTTGTCTTCATAAGTCAGCACATATTCAGAACCATTGAGAAGATCCATCAAGTGACTTTCACTGAGTTTCTCTTGCCCTGGAAGTCTATCACTGGCGCACTGACCTGAATAATAGCCACAAAATTGTAGTATCACTTAAGACATATGCAATCTCAAGACTCAAACCAAATAAACACCCACAAACAATAACAATTCTCAAAAGTGCCTATCAGAAAAATGAAAGAAGACTCTTCAATTTACACCCGGCAGCTTGGTGCCTGATAAAAAGAATAACTCCATGGATTAAAAAGATACAAGAAGAAACTACGGTTCAAACATAGGATTCAAAGGGTTATATTCTTTTTCTCAATATACCCCTATCAATTATTCTTGTTTTTTCCTTCTATAACCGTGGTATCCAAGCCAACTTGAATGCATTATTCTTAGTCTTGTCAAAAATACACCAAATAACAACATATCCAATGTAATCCTACAGCTGGAGTCCGACAAGGATAGAAGGCACGCAAACCTTACCCCTACCTTGTAAGGGTAAATTCTATTTCTTTAGAGATTGAGTTGTCCTCCTTAAAGCTTCCGGGACTAAACTACAATTATGCTTAGGGTTTAGGGAGAACCCGATAGCTTTGACTCAGACCCTATATTTGTGTTAAATAATATATTTTAAACTTAGTAAGCTATCATCTTCTCTAAAAATACACAACCTTGATTCTGAAAAGCGTAAATAAATACATTGTTTGCATGCTGTAAACTGTAAAGAGAGAAATTATACCAATACTAAAGCAGCTGAACATCTTTTCAAGTGCTGATGAGAGCTCTGCATAGTTACTGTAAGTTTTGATATCAACTTTTCTCAGATATGGAGCACCATCCATGCTAACCTTAACATAAAGGCAACTTGAACCTGTTTTCCCTTCACCATCATTTTTCTTAGTAGCCAGTGTATTTTTCCTGAATGATCTAATTGGTGGCCATCCTACCACTTGTGCCCTAATTCCACAACACACAAAAAAATAACCAAACTTAACCATAATTGCAGGAAAAAAATTGTACCAAACAAACAAAAAATCAAGAATTTAAGAAAAAGAGAAAAGTTACTAACTTTGAAGTGTGAGGGGTAGACTTTTTTTCTTCAACAGGCATTGAACCTCCATTCCCTCTTTTTGGGGAAAACAACAAGTTTCCTTTTTCCCCATCAGCTTCAGATCTGCAATTAATAGACAAATCCCATTTTCCAGATGCATCAATTGCATCAGAAAAACCCCTTTTTGTTCTTGATGTAAAATTGCTTGAAGGGTCCAAATCTTTGCCAAAAAGAGAAACCCCATGAGACTCAGAACCAGGCAACCCAAGTCTCAGCTCAGTCTCCTTAAGGTTGAGAACAGAGGAAGAAATCTTATCAGAACTTCTTTCCATTAAAGAAGGTTCTGATAGACCTATATAATCATGTTCTAATGGTACAGACATGGAAAGTTGAGCACAAATTAGTAAACAGACAAGATGAATTTCTCAACAGGAATTCAAGAAACTATGGAAGAGATGAAAAAGAAAGGAACTTTTTTTTAAAAGTTATAAGAGAAAGGAAGGTGGTTTAATTTTGTTGATGCAGAAAAGAGACTTCTTTTGGTGCTTTTGTAGACTTCTTTTTGGAATAAATGAACTGTGTAGTGTGTACTACTCTAGTAATATTGGAACTACTATTCCAGATGCTTATCAATTTTATTTTATTTTTTGGTGAAATAGTAGTTGAGAAAATTAGTTTAGGCTGATTTGGTGTAGCGGGTGGTATTTTTATGGAGGTCAAGAATTGATTTATCTTGTCAACATCTTTTTGATTGAGCTCGTTGTATTGAGTTTGTCTAATGCGATTTATATCTTTTATATGATTTGTGAGTTATTGTATAGGAGGAGTGTATTTACCTGATGTGCATCCAAAATACAATGATTCACTCTATTAATGTCTTTTTAGTCGAGTTCATCCTAGTGGTGGAGCCACATGTACTTGAGGAGTGTCGATCAATATTTGTTCATCGAAAAATTACATTATTAGTTAGGTAAAAATATATCTCTCTCTCTATATATATATTGCCATTGTTTGATTTATTCGTGAATTTACTTTTTTATATTTAGACATTTGTTAGTAAAAGTTCTGGTTCCACCATCGAATAGGGTGCAGTTCTTTTTTTCGATTGTGTGATAAGTTTGCAAAATTAAATAGACGTTCATATTAGTTAACATTTAACTTTCTTACACCAAATAATTTTTCGATGAAGAATATGCACCGAACCATCTGTTGCCATTGGTTCATCGCATTGAATTTATTTGGTGCGGTCTATATCTTTTGTATGTATGATTTATATGAACATTTACGTATAATAAATTTACTTAATGTGTATTTAAAGAATAACGATCACAAAATTTCTTGTGGGGTCCACAAAAGAAAAAAAAATTACTTTTAGTGGAAATATTTAAAAGAAAGTAATTAGGTAGTGGTAATTGTACATTTTGTGTTTAGAATCTTTGGTCGGAAAAAGTAATGATGATGATTTCAACTTTAGTCCACTTATAACCAACTCTGTGGTAGACAAAGTCCGTTCACAAGTAGTACTACTATTTTTTTTTATGAAAATACAGTATCTTTTGCTGCAAATACACAATTATTTGTCTTTTAATAACAATACTGCCAAAGACTCACCAATAAAGTGCTTTCTCCTTTGTTTTTCCTATATCATCTATTTCTTTAAAAGAAATAATTTATGTATTAACTTTAAAATAATGAGTTTTATTTGCTAGTGTTTCTAAATTATGTTAAATTTCATTTTGCTAGTGTCTCTCAAATGTGATCCGGAAAGGGTGTAATGTATGTAAACTTTATTCATATTTTGTGAGATAGAAAAATTATTTCGATAGACCATTCAGATTAAGAAAAAATATTCTAAAATAATTTGGAATATTTTTTTTTTAGCGAAAGTGAAAAAGGAATAACAAAATATTAAAGAAAGCACGACGATATATTCTGAAAAAAACAACACTAAATAGTAAGTAATAGAAATCAAAGAATAATAAACTATAATCATAATACTACAACTACTAATATTAAAAAAAAATAAGCGAGACAATTCTCAATTTTTAGCATAATTAATTTCATTATTACTAATTTTAATATACTAATATACCATATTTTAATATTACTTTTTTATACATCTCACTAAAAAAGATCCCAAAAATCTAAACTCAAATCTTATAGTTAATACTTCATTTGGCACCATGCTTGAGGTAACTAAACATACTTTGTAAAACACTCTATTAGAGATAATATAAATAATAGACGAAATTGAGATATAAAGTTTATGAGTGTTAGTACATTTATAATTCGTTTTTTTAGTAGCCGCTACCATCTCTATCATAGCTTCTATCCAAAGTAAACACTCTGTGACGAGTATTTTGTGCACTCTAAATAAACCTCTATACACCACAATAGAATGTAAACCAAATACAGAATCGTATGTTTGAAGTGATACTGTAGGTCGATCCGATCATCAGATATGGAGAAAGCGATATATCAAAACGGCCCACAAAATAATGATTTAAATTATCTCAGATTTGTCATTTTCTTATGAAGTGGAAAACAGATGAAATAAAATTAAGATTGAAGAAGACATAAATTATAAGAATTGGTGAAAGCTGACATAAAACGTAAGAACAATAATCCATTAAAGGAAAAGGATTCTTTAATTGTCGCTGCTTATGGCCTTTTCTGCTATTTTTACTTACACATAAAAATCTGTCTATCTACTGTCAATAATAAGGAAAAAAGTATATGTTGATTCTCTCTTTTATACTTCTTTTTCCTTTTGTTTGTTCAAAGAGGCCTTTGTCATATCCTTCTTACTAATTACTATTTTCTCCGTTTCAAAAAGAATGATCCCTTTCTTTTTTTGGTAACGTTTTAATTTCAACTTTTCATGTGACATGTTTAAAGCCACAATATTAAATGGTATTTTGGTACATTTGACATAACTTTTATTTAGAACTATAAAATTAAAAAGTCGTCTTTTATTCTTTTTTAAACAAAGAGAATAATTTATTGATTCTTGTAATAGTAACACTTTTTTTTTTTCCACAACTTTTACTGAGGTCTCAAGCTCTCTTTACTGCACGCTTGTGTTCATCCTAATGAATTAATTAATTAATGGTGTGCGTATGTTCTTAAAGTCCAAGAGATGTCCACGTACGATTTACAAATAGTTATATCCATATTGAGTTTATGTTATATACATAATCATTTATAAAGAATTTTATACTTGCAAGTCAATCTTACAATATATATGTTGGTAAGTCCTTAAAATGTGTAAAAAAAAAATTGAAACCCAAAATAATCCACAATTGTTACAATATCAGCTCTTTGGATGAGCAATTTATACGTAATGAATATATAAACCTCCCACTGGAGAATAATTTGAAAGCCCTATTCGTGTAGATAATCACCCTGACTTTCTAATCAACTTAGTCATTCCAATAGATCGTAATATTTAAAATAAGATATATATCCTGCTGTATTTATCCTTCATTCTACTAAAATTATGATGGAATGGTAAGTGTTTTTTCATTCTTAACCAAGAGGTTTCAGGTTCGAGTCCCCCTTGAATAAAGAATCACCTTTGTTAGAAAACGTTTTACTCCTAATGTGGGACTTCCCAATACAAATCCAAACCTAGTCGGACTACAATATGAATATCACAGTCGAGCACCAAATGGAAATTAAAAAATTGATTTAATGATGTAAGATATATTTTTTGGTCCGATGGTATATATAAGTCAAACCCTATAAGCAACTTAGATTAACAACATTACTGAATCAGCCGATGGTCATGATTTTGCTGCCCTAGCCACCAACACACACTTTAATCTTTATGCTGCAAACTAGAGTTTTTAATCAAATGTAAAATAAAAAGTGGACATTTAAAATAAAAATAAAAATACAATTGGTGCAAGAGAACAAGAAACACTATTTTTTACTGTTAACTCGACATTTAATTAACATGTTGGCTTTACAGTTTAACCTGATACTGTGTTGGCTCGTAGCCGGCAGGTTAAGCCGTGGTCGGTTGACAGCAAATCATTAAAAAAAAATAATACTCCATTGTTACTGCTTTTTCCCGGCTTGACCTGCTAAGTTGACTCGGACAGTCGAACTAGGTAAGGCTACTCTTTTTTTAATTTTATTTTATTCACTTCACTTTTTGTGGCCTTAAGAAAAAACAATCACTTCAATTTACTTGAGCTTAATATTCTGTTATGATTCAAATTAAATGGTATAATCATTGTTTGATTTAATTATAATTGGTAGCAAATAATTGTCATTCGTCTCTCTCTGAGTTTCTCGTTCATCACTCTCCTTATCTCACTCGGCAGTCTCTTTCTCGCCTCTCTCACTTTATAGTGTTTGTACAGAGCGAGAAAAATTATATATACACATATCTTTTCATTCACCTTTCACCCACTCACTCGTGTCTCTCACTTTTTATACAAACACAAATGTATAAATTGTGTTTGTGTTTGTATAAAGCGAGAGAAAATTGTATATACAAATACAAATACATATATTTTCGTCTTATACACTTATAATTATACAAATACAGATATTCTCCTGCCCAATTTTCTTTTGTCTTTCTCTCTTTATCGCTTTATACAAACACAAATTATACAATTGATTCGTATATGTATATCGAAATATACATATTAATAGACATATTCATATATGTATACTGAAATATACATATTAATAGTCATTCGTTTATATATACCGAAATATATATATCAATAGCCATATTTGTATATGTATAACGAAATATACATATTAATAGTTATAACAAACATAAAGTTTTCTATGGAGCGCAATTATACAAACTATAGTTATAGCATACAAATATGATTTTTATGTTTGCTAAATCTAAAATTTACTCATTAAAGAATGTGGTACAACGTGGATGAGATTGTTTTTTCTTTAACAAGAAGTTTTAGGTTTGGGCTTCAGATTTGAAAAACCTTTGATAGGAAGAGTTATCCTCCGAATGGGACTACCTATACGAATTTTAAATTAGTCAAACTTTAATACCGAGTGAAAAATAAAAATACTCCTCCACGATTTTTTCGATTTTTAACAACTCTTTATAATTTATTAAACTGTTTTGCCTCAGTGATAAAAGGAGAAAGTGCTAGCCAGCTAAGCTGGTCAGAGAGGATAATCATCCAAGTAATTTATAAAACCACTCAAATTTGTAGGGTCACTTGTCCTAACAAAAAAACTAACTATTTTGTAATGAAAGTATATTTTAGACTTGTCAAAATATAACTGTTTTAAAATATATTTATAGTAAAAAGAAAAAAAATACTATTAATATAATCATAAAATAAAAAAGAAATAAAATCCAACAAATTTGTCATGTGCCATACTTTAGCACATAAATTCTATTGTTCTGATTTAGATTGAAGAAGTGTTACCTTTCGTTTCATAACATATCATATTATATTATTTTGATAAATATAATATTTAAATAAATTATATTATTTTAATAATTATATAATGTAATATATTAATAATATTTTCAATCATAGTATGATATGGGATGAAAATAGATTAAAGGATAAAATAAATTTTATTAGATAACAAGCAAAGGATAAAAATGAAAAGAAGAAAAATAGTAATAACATAATCACCCCAAATTAATTGTTATCGATAAAAAACTTTTATTGTAACAGAAGGATAAATTAAATAATATAATATAATAAAATTGCCCATCATAATATTGTAATAGTAGGTAGCATTCAACTTTGGTCTTATCCTTTAACATGTCCTGTCTCTATGCAGTGCAATTTTGTAGCACTAAACTTACTACTTTTCTTGTTTTTTTTTTTTTTCTGAGTCTTGTCAATTGTAGAATAAGTTAAGGTCCACCAAAATTTGATGCTCATTATTAATTACAAGAAAACTCTAATGGTCCGATGATTAATCATTAATTTGGACCTGAAACTTTATCATGTCTTACATAATTTGTGACCCAATAATGTTTCACTCCTATTTCAAGGAGTACTGGTATTCTTGATTATATATTTCGAATTTCAATTCCGCGAATTAAAAGAAAAATTGGTAGAGCATTTCTTCTTTAGAAAATTTTACGTTTGCATAAATATGAATACTAAAAAAAAAATTTATTGTTGCACTTCTCATGGCAAGTCATGTCATTATATAGTGGTTTTCTTTTTTTAATTTGTCACAAAAAGATGTCATTTTTTATAATTAGAAATAACTTTACTTTGAAATTCTTTTCTTTTACTTTTAATGAAATGTTTTTTAGTCACATTTAAGGTTAATTTGTTTTAAATCAATTTTATTTTTTTTCTTAAATTTTATGGTAAGTCAAAGGAATAGTTTTCTAGTAGAAATAACTTCTATCCAATTAGCAAATGACAAGCATCTAGCCCCCGCTTGAAGCTTATCTTTAAGCCTATGATAAGAGCTTTCAAATCATTTGTTTTTTTCATGCTTTATGTGAGTGCGCACATAATGACAATGATCCCATCTAATCAAGATTTTTTAATTCCTTTGTGTATTTTTGTATCTAATCAAATGCCTTTTCTGTTTTAATTACCGACTTAACTTTCGAACTAAATGAAATGAAATTTAGCCACTGTTAATGGATAATTTTATTATACAACATTTATTTTCCTAAATCCAAATTAATAGTTTTCACTCCCCCAACTAACATATTTGGTGTTGCTTCACATATTCTAATATAAGAAAAATGTCAGACTTTAACTTATATATATAAAAATTGGCTGACCAAAATGAACAAATGGTCGATATGTCCGAGTGGTTAAGGAGACAGACTCGAAATCTGTTGGGCTTTGCCTGCGCAGGTTCGAATCCTGCTGTCGACGCTTTTTTTGTATACTTTTTTTTCCATCTGGATCTCGGTAGAACTCATTGAAGGGTCAATAGCGTTACCGCAAGGTACTCAACCACTTGAGCTAGCCTCACATATCTCGATAACTTAATGAAGAACTGTGTTTTTCTGTTTATAGGATGGAGTTCACCAGTAATCGACTAATCACACTGTTTTGTGGTTGGGATGTAAAACATTTACAACTTAATTAACAAAGTTGTGCTCATATATGCTTATAAGCTATGATCATCTCTGTATTAGACATCACAAAAAGTTGCCAAAATGATTTCTTTTAACTTTAAGTAACTAATCCTTTCAAGTTCTGGATTCCTACTGATAATAAGATAGGTTTTATTTGTTTTTTCGTCTTCTATGTGGGTATTTGAGATTGTCCTGATCAGGTGCAGAGCCTGGGCAAGATGTTTTAGCTAGTTCATGTGTTTAGTTCTTCAAATTTTAAAATCCTTTCCGACTCCGCCATTACTATCTATCATGAATGATGATAATGTTCGACTTTGGCAATCTTTTTCGATATAATAGAATCGAAGCAAACAACAATGTATACTTACTAGAACTACAATAATATACAAATACAATAAGATCAAGTAAACAAAATCTATGAACGTTTCTTCTAAACTAATCTCGAGGATCTCTGTAATTGTTGATCAATTTCATCAGCCATTTCTTCTTTACCAAATCTCTTAAACCCTCTCCTTAAAACCTTAGCTACATATTCATCAATCTCAAATCTAGAACCCCATCCACTCTTTTTCATCAATTCATAAACCCTAACAGTAGATTCAACCTGTTCACCTTCAACCAACGCCCTCACCAACCTTACCAGCGACTTATCATCACACTCAATCGTTCCCACTTTCTCCAAATCACAAATCAATTCATCGATATGTTCAGCAAAACCTGTCCGGGTCAAAGCTAAGACCATATCAGCATAAAGCCCCAAATCAGGGACATCACATTCCGATTGAACGGCTGGGAATACTTTGAGGGCCAAATCGCAAAGGTCTTGTCGTAGAAGTTCTTTGTAGGCAGCAATTAGATCTGTTTTGATGAGTCGATTGAGGGTTTTTGAGACTTGAGCTTCGATTTGGGAAGGGTCAGTTCTTTGAGCTCGTTTTAGAGCTTGAATCGCTTGGATTGCTTCGATGCTTAGTATTCGGCCTTTGACTAGAGGTCCACGGTTGCTTCGTGGACCGCATCGCACTGAGATTTTTCTTCTGGTGGTTGATTTTGGTGGTGGAAGAGTTACAGAAGAATGTTGTAAGGTGAATTTGAGGTTTGTAGATAGAGAGGACGCCATGAATAGTGGATTTGAGTTCCACTGCTAGAAGATAAGAAACGGGTCTTCATAAAACCAACCCGCGTAGGTTTTGGGGTTTATTTTATCTACAGTTTGGTCCCTAAAGTTTTAATAACTTGCAATTACACACTCAACATTATGTTTATTCAAGTTTAATTTGTGTCATAAGTCGTAACTATATAATACGAATATTGTGTATGGTCGAATGCATGTTGATATCAATACGAAAAAAATGTTATTTTCTTAACATCAGAATAAATTAAAGATATTTAATTTTTTATTATTTTTTTTACGTTAAATATCAAATAGTGAATGATAACAATTGATGATATATAATTGTTGTTGATGGTGGATTGATAATAGTTTCAGTGTTTGTTGTGACAATGCTGGTTGATGACGATACTTGTAAGTAATGGATAATGGTACTGTGGTGACTGACAAGGGTGAATATATGATATAGAAAAATTTAGTTCGATAATTTTGATGCTTAAAAATATTATATCGTTATCATATTAAATTATTTGGTATATATTAGTATTTTTCAAGTATTGTTTTGGTATTTCTCAATATGATAAATTAATAATCATAATTTATTCAATTTCAATTTATATATGCTTATATAATAGAAAATTACGCTATCAACTTTTTAAGAAATATTTCAATTTTATTAAACTTACTCTTTACGGAATAAGGTTTTCTTTCCTGTACATTTTTGTTTGAATTTCCCTATTTTGTCTACTGTTTTTACTTATCCAAAACGTCCACTGCTGCAAAATTAAATACGATCTCTTTCCATACCTCACAAGCAACAGCTAGTTCTGGGCTCCATTTGCAAGCCTTGCGAATAATCTCATTACCTTCCCAAGCAAGATCACGTATGCTCCTGTGGAAGTATCTACTCGTTACGGAATCTCAAGTGTCAAAGTATGAATTTCATATAGTAAAAAAAGAGGGGATGTATACAATATTATTCAAAAAAAGAGAAGAGTACAAAACAATGTCCATCATTGAACTACATAAAAATGACATTTTCATCAAAACTCCGATACTAAAATTTCAAAATGTTTTACTAATAATAGTCGATCCCCTGTTGGATACAAAATGATATTAAATGAGATGCAATATGTAGCTTTGTACTAATATTATCGTATATATTTAGAGGTCGTTTGTATTAGCAAATTATAGTACATATATTAGTTTTGTGTATTAGTATATATCTTGTTTGACGCACTTTTTTATGTTATGTAGTTATGTATAATTAATGCAAATGCTTGCACTCTATTGTGAATTAAGATATGTATTACTAATATGTGAATTTTTAGGTATTAATAATGCGGAGGATTTAATGCATGCATTAACATGATTAAAAACTCAACAATTCCTCAAAATCTTTTTTACATAAGATATCTTTGTAAATAATTTTTTTTATTTGAAATGCATGTTAGTCAAATCAAAAAATACATAAGAAATAATCATACCATAAACATTATTAATACAAATATTATTTAGGATGGAATATTGTTATATAGATAAATATTTTTTATAAGGAAAAACTCCTGAAAATTGTGGGGTGGCATGATGACGGGTTGGATGAATGGCTCATCGTTTTCATTATTGTCAGAGACGAAAATGGCCTTTCCCCCATAAGAAAAACATTTTGTAAATTAACCGCCAGAATTATTCCTGCGTGGTCTGTGAAATTGCCGTCTGGAACCGCCAGCTGAGATTCTCAATTTTTCCGGTACTATTGAAATTCAGCTGAAATTGTGGTAATAGAAGATGGATGGACTAACCCTAGCTTCATCTGCATCCTCGTCCACCGGTGATCTACCGCCACAACAAGTTGCTTGGCTCACTACTACTATAAGGTCTATTGCTTCATCTCATCAGGTGTACATCACTATCTTCGTTTTAATTTTTTTGATCCATCTTCCTTTTCTGCACGTTATATGTTTGGCTTTTAAGTCACATCCAATGACTTCTGCTCAATGCTGTGACTTGTGAGTGATGATAAGGTTAAGGCTGACTAGCGAATTTGTATGTTCTAGTAAGGGATGAAAAGGTACTCAGAATTGGTGTTAATGTTCTCGTTGTAATGCTAATGTATTGCTAGTTTGCTTTGAACTAGCTGCAATATAATCAGCTAAAAGGAAAGACATCTTATGAGGAATGGACTGAGGCATTCTATAGAAACCTTTAATGACTATGCAGCGTGTGTTTGTTGTAGTAATTGTACTTATTTATAGCTCATTTAATTATTATTTTTTATAACCGTGTGTCCGGGCCAACTTGTGTGCATGCCAACTAATTTCATGGATAGCTATTATCTCCCACCAGCACCGGAAACTCTGTTTATCAAGGCTTAGATGGGAAGAAGCATAATTGAATATGAGGCCTCATGGTTCTTAACCTACTTTATTATGGAAAATTTTGTTATCTACATGTATAAAGGTTTTGAAAAAAAATAATATTGAAGTGTTCCCCTTGTCCTTTATCCTTTCTGGGGTCCAGGATGGGTGAGAGATGAATTAAGGAGGAGTACGTTTGATGTATTATTTACCGACTTTTATCTCCCACTAATATGTTTCCATTGCTTGCTTGTTTTCACAGTCTGCCATTCCAGTTTCAATATCAAGAGTTAATCAGGTAGATGCAGCAAGATTGGACATTGAAATGTCGGCCATGTTGAAGGAACAGTTGGTCAAGGTTTTCTCTTTGATGAAGGTACATGTAGTGCAACTTTCTAACTTACCAGGGAATTCACCTCTTCATTATTTGTGATATGATAATAATTTGATATTCATTTAATTTCCTTTTGTTTCTTCCATTTGGGGTTAGCCAGGAATGCTATTTCAATATGAGCCAGAACTTGATGCTTTCTTGGAGTTCCTTATCAGGCGTTGTTCTATCTGGATTGATAAGCCTACGCCGGGTAATTCTCTAATGAATTTGAGGTATAGAGATGAGCGTGCAGTTGAAGTGAGAGGAAAAGGTTAGATATCATCTCCTACTTAATCCTTTTGTCACTTTGTGTAACTTGCAGCTAACAAACGCTTCTTTATTTACTGTTCAAAACGAAAAAAGTTGCTCTTATAAAAATCCTTATTTTCTAGATTAATCAGCTGGATGCTGTGTTGTTACTTGTACTAATTTCACTATTTTCTTCAATTGCTGGTGTTGAAATTGTTCAAATTTGGGACATTTAATGTTGCTAGGTCTTGGGAATTGGGACATGGAGAGAATAGTTGTTGAAAAACTTATTAAATATTTAAGGTTAACATTCAGGCATTCACTTTGATTTGAGGCTGAGTGCATGGTTGATAGCATGAATTAGAACTTCTTACTTATTAAAAAGAGTTCCATTTCATGCATTCGGCCCTTTTTTTAACCAGATAATGGTACCAATACCACCTCATTTGTAACAGATTTTCTTCTTCCATGATCTGAAAACATTCAAGTCCACATTCATTACCATCCATGGACTCGCTCTCATAGATTACTTAAGATAGATTGAGATATGTGAGATCTGTAAATTTTTACTTATATATAAATGGCTAAATGCTCAAATATTCAGTAATTTTGAGAAGTCCAAATAGTATTTATCAAGTGTATAATATAGAGGAACTTGAGTGGTTAGCTTGAAAATCTTGCTCGTCTTAATTTCTACGTGAAGTTGCTAAGGTTGACAGCTGACTTAATTGAATTTCACTTTTGATCTTGTGCCTCTTGCATCAGCATTCATAGTTCCAACCACACATTTGCTGTTCTGCATATGTTAGTTCGAACAGCGTTGGAGGGACCTGGTCTTACTGTTTCTCAGAAGATATGGTACTGTGTCACTACTGTTGGTGGGCAATATATGTTGGCTCATCTTCAATCACTTTCTGCGTTTCGAAGATGGGGCAACTCTGAGCAGGTATAGTCCTCTTCCACTCTTATCCCACTTGTTTGTTTACATGCATGCTCGAGTAGAAGTAACTCATTGCTGCTCTATATATTGAGATAAATAGAAGTAATATGTCGTGCATTTGGTATAATGCAATTTGGTAGATCTTCCCTTAGAAGGAAGTAGAGCTTATTTTAGAACTATTTGATGATATTGAGGAAGCATGAAGGCTCAATGTCAAAAAGAGGTTAACTTTTTCCTGCTTCTGAGGCCACATAAAATTGAATGGTTCAATTTTGAATCTTTTGTTGATATCTTGTCTATTCAAATTTGGTCATCCAAAAGTAGAATTGTTGCAGTCGTAATTTTATGATACAAATTTGAACAGGTAAAATAGTTACTTGCAAGTGTCAATTGTACGATTTAACATTGACTTGTTAATTTTGTGGCTTCTTTAGAGGTCTTTGGCACACCGAGCATGGTTGTTAATACAACGGATGGAGGGGATATATAAAGCAGCCTCTTTTAGTAATACACTTCTCTTTCTTTGTACAGGAAGGTATATCTCTGACTTTAACTACTTTTTGCTTCTTATTTCTTTCGAAAGCATGCTCAGAATGTTTTGGCATTTATCTCTGGTTCCACATTCCTTTCTTATTTCTTGAAAAGATGTATGACATGACCACCAAATAAAAGAAAATAAACGATAGACGAACTCCTACAGCATACAGCTGCATTATGTCATGTTACTGATTTAACCATTTAATAAAGAAAAGATGAAGTTATGCTACTTGAATCAGTGGATCATCTCTTATTACTTCTTAAAAAAGATAATCTCTTACTCTCTTATTGCATTGTCTAGTGGCTAGCTGACTGCGGAGAGTAGTTCTTAATTGGTTTGGGGTGCATTGGGTGATTCCAAGCGTGAAGGAGGCATTGCATAGCTGGGCTTACAGGTGGGGGAAGAGAAGTCCTATGGCATAGAATATTGCCCCCGTTAGCATTTATGTAGGTTATTTAGAGATAGAGAGATGTAAATTGCAAAATAGTCTTTTGTTTCTAGTTTTCATTTGGTGTTTCCATGAGACCCCAATTTTTTTTTCCGAAGATTGGGTCTCCTTTTTTGAGAATCATAGTTTGATGTAGGTTCTCTCTTTTGGTACACGGCATGTATACAGGGTTTTCCTCCAAAATATAATTACTTGCCTAACAAAAAGAAAATCAGTGCGTACTAGCTTAGCAATGGATATGCGTGTCACAAAAGCAGAGCTGCAAGGCTGTGTGGTGCTTTGTCATCTGTGTTTGCTGGATTGTGTTATTGGCTTCCTACTAAGTCGAGCCAAGTTTTTGGTTAAAAATTGCTGGACATTTTTGAAATTGCTCTGTCCAATGAAACCAAATATTTTTTCTGGGACGGCTTTGTTGTCCAGGAACTGTGAGAGACAGAATATTGAGGTGATTCCACAATGACAATAAATTAATGATGATGTTCCAAAGCATTCTTCACCTCACACAGAGGAAAACGTAAAATAGCACAAAAAAGAAAACAAAATAAAAAAGGTAAAAAAAGACTTCAAGTTGGAAAATTTAGTGACATTCGTGGTAGAAGGGTTCCATGCATAGGTTGATTGCTGTGAGGGTCCTGTACATGTGACCTTTTAATAAGGGTTTAACTGTTGAGCGTGTTCCCTGCATGTGCTGACTTCTATGAGTGTTCTGTACATTTGATCTTTATATTGACTGGAATTAAAATTATAATACTGAAGTTAGAAAATGTCCCCATGGATTTGATCTTGTAGTAAAAGCATAACGCTTGATGTGTGGTAAGGCGCGCTGCGCACATCACGGTTTTGAGCCCTGCCGCAGACAAAAGCATGGTATTTCAGTGGAGGGTAGAAAACCTAGATGCATTGCTGGTAGCAGGGCTTAACTGTTGAGCATACCCGGTCATTGACCGCTGTACGGATACTGTTCATGAGTGATGAGACCATTTGAAAATGGTTTGACTGTTAAACATGGGTTGACTGCTACAAGTGTCCTGTACATATGGCTCTCAGATTGACAGGAATTAAGAATATCACTTGCTATGTATTTTGGGATTATTCTGGTTACTCTACATATATCAATGACATGCAGGTATAGGAATCTCATTGAAAGAGCTTTAAGAGCAAGACTCGTTTATGGCAGCCCAAATATGAGCAGTGCCGTGAGCTTCGAGTACATGAATCACCAATTGGCGTGGAATGAATTCTCTGTAATTTTCCATCCATTAGCAGAGTGTTGCAGATTTTATATGGTCATTCCCGAAGAGGGGAATATTGATGACAAATTATCTATCTGTGTCTGCAATTGAGCTATCAATCATCTGTTAGGAAAGAGGTCCTTCACCTTATAAAAAAGGGAAAGGACCCAGAAAGAACATCCCTTTGCTTTTGTACATACTGCCAAAGGGCTAACAGATCTTGTTTTCCAACTTGTGTCAGCCTTCTTTTGTTGGCGGGTATGGGGATGGGGATGGAGCTCGAAGTTGGTCTTTTGCAGTAAAAGCTTATAGTCAATTGTTTGGTATTTTATTTTTTTGACGAGTGCATCTGTTTTAGCAAACAATATGGACGGAAGTACGTTCTTTTGTTATCTATTTAAAAAAACTGAATGGAAGTACATTATCAACTGTTCTAATATGCAGGAATTGCTGCTCTTGCTTCTTCCCCGTTTCAATTCATCATCCATCAAGAATTTTCTTCGTTCATTCTCAAAGGATAAATCTTCAGATTGTTCAGTGGATGACACTTTGTGCCCAATCTGTCAAGGAAAGCCAACCATTCCATTTTTAGCTATTCCTTGTCAGCACAGGTACATGTATTGCCTGCTTACAGTTTTACAGTAGAATGGCGATACAGTGTATCTTTCAAATGTTCATGCATTTAGTAGGAACTCTATTATATCGAAAACTTAATCAAAGTATGAATTGAAGTTTAAAAGAATTAGTTGAATTCACTGACATTGCATCTTAACAATCTTATGCTTATGTAGGCATATTGTATATAGGGAGGTGTGGGCTGTACATAGGTGTAACTTTATAGATTGCAAACTATATAAAACAATTCAGGGATGTTCACATCCTCCTGTATTTTTTAAATGAACTTCACATCCAGTGTTATATAAACAACCATGGCATCAAATTTTAGAGCTAGCTAAAATGTTAATACAAGAAGTGAAACTAGAAGAGAACTTTACCTTACCAATTCATTTTCAAAAAGAGTCAGGACTTTACCCAAGAAATGGATCAAAAGATGGAGAAAATGGTACATCAGGATAGATCTGATACCTATAAGATCGAACTACCTAATATAACTAAGTAGCCGCTTACAAACTAAGTTTAGACGAAGTAACTCGAATATCTATGGTAGTTAGTCAACTATTAAGACATTGTAACTGTAGATATTGCAGAGAATATATGTTGCTTGTGCGTTCATCTTATCATCCATTTGGGTTGACGTCATTCATGTGTCGATTTATTGCTTTAGTGTTAGTAACTGTTGTTCATGTGAGTTTTATGTATCTTCATCACTATACAGCTACTGTTACTACTGTCTTCAAACACGGTGCTCCGCTGCTCCGTCTTTTCATTACCCCCGATGTGGCGAATCGATTGCTGCTATGCAACGACATGGTGGTTCAGTCAACAACATTAGTCAGATACAATAATTTTCTTGAAAGGTGAAATGAAATGACGGGAAAGGCAAGCTTCAGTCAAACTATGGATCAAAAGTTGCCCAAAGATAACATAGAAATTGAACTAGGAATCAAGATTCCTTGATAAAGCAACTTCTTCTGCTTTATTGAGTGCATTCATTTGTTAAAGTTTCTTGTCTTTTTTAATGTAGCTTTACTTTCCTATAATCTCATTTATATGTCTATCTTGAAGATTCTCTTAAAAGTTTGATCAGTCACAGGTCACAATTGATTCAATATTTTTACCAGATGGCTCAAGCAGTCCTTTTTTAGCTTTGTTCAGGGTAACTTCCTAGTTAAACGAAACAGTGGAAAAGAAAGGTAAGAACAATCCTTCACTTCCTTACAGTTTCAAATTGCAGGCCAGTGTGCTGTGTTTTGAATCTGCATGTAAAGTTGCCAAGTGATGTGCAGGTTAGAATACTTTTATTTTAACTGAGAATTGGCAGCTAAATTTACCAGTTGCTGTTACTGTAGCAAACGTTTGTAGTGGTTGAAATTTTTGAGCAACAAAAGTTCATCATAACGTATGATTTCGTGAGGACTTGTAGTCCACTAATCCTTATCTTTTTGTCTTTTTTGGCCTCCTCTTTCCATGGCCTTGTAGGTGAATGAATTGTAGAAAATTATGCTCAATGACCTTGAAAATGAGTGATCTTGAACTTTGACCCTGCTCGTCCCATTGACAAACTTTCAAGATAAAATGCAAAATTTGAAGTTTTGCCCATGGGAAAAGCGAGGTCCAAAGTACAAAACCGCCTACTTCCAAGGCTGTAAATCATCCAATGAATTGCATTGAAGGTAAGACCTCTCTTTCAGCATCATAATTCCGTTTTCCTCCCTTTTTTGGTTGGGTCTACATGGTCAAAAAAGCTCAAATAAAAACAACACCTGTCCTTGAATATATATAGCAGTCTAAGCTCGAACGCAAGTTAAGATAAAAAGGGTGCTTTAATTATTGGAATTATGTTATAGGTTCAATTAGACTCATGATTGGATCTGAATTTGTCTTACCTGCTATAGTTACTAGGACCAATATTTGAAATCATCAATCGTTAGTTTTTGTATTACATCAATATAAATGGTCCTGCTGTAATAGCTAGTTTCATTTCAATACTTAACTCAATATATAGGAGTGAAAAAGGAAGGCTTTATATGAATCCTTGAGCAACCAGCTGAGAATGGGAATAAAATTTGCTAGTGTTGATAAATAGATGAGCCAGTGGGATCCAGATAGGCCAAAGACGACAGCACAAAGTAGTTGATCAGTACTGCAACGTACACAAGAACAACCCAGACACGTGTCGACAAGACGGAGTCAGTATTTTCACTAAGGGATTCAAAAATTTGAATAAGTGAACACACTAATTTAATTTACATAAAAATTAATTTTAATCATATAATAAATAATATAATTTTTCGTTGAAGGAGTTCAGATGAATCCCTGACTATAAGTTGGTTCCACCCCTATTCACGATTTAAAATATATTAACTCAATTCACTATCAAATATTTAGTGAAGTTCTTAATATACATACGAAATCTAGGTAAAAAATAATAAATTCACGTGAATTTATATATTATATTGTAGACGTGCCCCTATTCCCAAATAGGCAAACATAAAATATAAAATGTGATGGCCACCATAAGGATATATACTTTTAATTATCCATCGCACACACATATACAGCAAGGCAATCGCACGCGCAAAATTGCTTTTGGTTAGTTAATTCAAATTTTCTAAATTTATATACTGCACTAAGTTTCTCTTGCATATCAAGTTGCAAAAATATCATGTTTTAATTGTGTAAGGATTACATAATAGATTTTACTATCATCAACTAAAATAAATGGTATAATTTGACCTAATATTGTATAGTACCTTTTTATGCTATCAAATTAAGATGGCCTACTAAGCCTCATATGGTATATTGAAAAATAAAATTAAAAACCTGCAATAATAATAAGGTAGCATAAGAAATAAAATATGAATTAATTAATGATTACTTGGGAAAAGAGTAGGCTATCCTTTATTAGAATCTATATATATAAATATAGCTAAGTTGGAGAAAAATAACAATCCCAAAGTTACCACCCCAAATTAAGGAATTAAAACCCCACGAGTATTTGTTTTTTTATGGCCTGAAAACACTCCCCCACTTTCCCTTTTCTTGCCCCCACCCTTTACTATAAAGCTAAAGCAAGAAATTTAAAAACACAAACAAGTATATACTCCCCTTCTTTTCCATTTATGTTAACATATTTTGAAAAATATGTAGATAAATATTAAATATGTCATAACATTCATATCAGAAGCGAAGTCTAGGATAACAAAACCTGATAACTTTGGCCCAACAATAAATAAAATGAGAGAATAATTCAGTATTGATATACGTAAAATTTTGGATAAAACTTCCTCGTTAAAAAATAAAATGAGAAGGTGTAGAAGTATTTGTTTAAACTTTATAAGTATGTTAGACTTTTTAAAATCGACTAAAAAATAAATGTGTCACATAAATCGAAGAAGTAACTAGAGAGGAAAAACAAAAATTTAAAAAGCATCAAAGCAATTGTCAACCCCACAAGTAAGAAACACTACCAAGTAAATATAAGGCTAGTACTTTGGTTGAAAAAGACATATTGGTTTATTGAACCTCTTATGAGAAAAGCAAAAACAAGGCTGAAAGCTTCAACAAAGTTTCGTTTTGGTGCTCTCACAAGGAAAGAAGACAGACAAAGCTAGCTACCTAAAAAGAAAGAAAGAAAAAGAAAATCATTGAAAAGGATTTTTTTTTTCTTCTTCTTCTTTCTTTATATTATGTGGCTCTTACATTAAAGTAAGAAACAATAATACTATATAATATATGATGTGTTGTTCAAAATAATCCTTCTTGATGGCTGGAAACCCTAGTAATAACTGGTGGAACAACATGATGATGAACACAAGCATGCATCCACATGATTCTCATGAGCTTTCTTCTTCTACGACGACGACGAATCAACATTTCTATGGATCTTCAAATTTTTTGGCTGATAATAATCCAAGTCAAGATCATTTACCTCGCTCATGGAGCCAGCTACTTCTGTAAAATCTCCTTCTCTCTACTTTTTTTTCTCGTACGTAGTTAGTTATATATACAGTCAACTTGTTTGAGTCTGTTATATATACAGTCAACTTGTTTGAGTCTGAGGCGCAGTAATTTATGTTGACTTCTTGTTGTTGTAGTAGCTATAGTGAGTTTGTGTAGAGAGTTCAAAGATTAGTAGACTTTGTATTTGCAAAATATTCTTTTTGTGTCAAGCTTTTCTCATTAAAACTTTTACATTTACCAAACAATTCAAAAAGCTCAATTACTTTCCTATTTCTAAAAATTTCATGCTATGAGTTTTATAGATCGATATGAATATCATAAGTTGTCTCATAGTAAAATCAATTTTGTTGTTGATACCTTCTTCTTTGTCTTTTGGCTATAACCAAAGCTCAAAGAAGTAAAGGAATTTAAACAACAGAATGGGGTTAGAAATTCATAATAGAGTTCAGTCCGACCACAACAACGACTAAACCTAGTAGAAAGAAAAAGTGAAAAATCATTACAAAAGAAACCTATAGCTCCTTTATATTTCTTTTCTATCAAATTGGAATCCATATGAATTATGTGTTAATTAATTTTAATTCTCCTCTAAATTACTTTTTCCTTTTTAATTAAATTTCAGGTCTGGATTATCTTGTGATCAAGAAAAACCTGATATAAGTGATCATTTTCAACATCAATACAAGAAGCTGGAGAATTGGGAAGAAATCCAAAATTTGAATTCCATCCATTATAATAATAATATTCCATCTAATTCAAGTTTTAGGGTTCCTTTTTTTGATGTAAAACCAGAAGAATTAGTGAGCCAAGGACTGTATAGTAATTACCATCAAGATTTATCACCAGCTAGGTCTTGTGTTACCACTAATTTAAACCATAATAATATTTTTAACTTCTCATCATCTCCTGCTAATAAAATTACCAGCAATTACAAAGTGGTTGAAGTCAAGCATCAAGACCATTCATCTGAGGTAAGTAAAAAAAAAAATTACTTTTAAAAATGTGGATTTTTTACTTCATATTTATTGATTTTTCATAAAGTCAATAAGTACAATATCAGTATTATTCCAAAAGGAAAAAAGTGACTATATGAGTAATAAAAGCCAAATAATCCATGATTAGCCTAACTAATTTTAGTCATAGTAAAATTTTAATTACTCAGTGAATTTTGACATGTGATAGTAGTCTAGTTACTATTTTTTACTAGGTTACTAATTAAGTACTGTATTTGTTAAGAGATTTGCTCGTAATTATCTAATAAGTGATCTGATTTTGTGAAAACATTTTTACATCATTTTAGTATGTTTTGCCTAATCTGTTTTTTTGTTTTAAAAAAAAAAACCATTATTAATTAATATCTTTGCTGCATGAAATATAGTGTAACAGCACAAGCAGTGGTGGGGTAACTAAGAAGGCTAGAGTTCAGCATTCTTCAGCTCAACCCTCTCTCAAGGCAATTCTCTCTTGCATATACAGTAACATGTTTGTCTAGATATTTTTTTATGGAATAATTACGTGTCTGAATCGTTCGATAATCTAATTTACAAAATATATACTAAGTATATATACACAACATGATATACATTGATAGTGTATATATAATGTATACTTCAACCATTTTACCATTGGTCGAAGGATATATATTCGTAACTTTTCTTTTTAAGACAACAACTACTATAGAAAAATATTAGTATTATAGAAAATATATAATATGAAAATCCGTTTTATGAAAACTTGGTCTTTTTTTTTTTCACCTGGTATCCAAAATAGTTAGTTATCAACATTAATTTAGTTTGTTTACATTCGGAATTGCAGGTGAGAAAAGAGAAACTAGGAGATAGGATAACAGCACTCCACCAACTTGTTTCTCCATTTGGAAAGGTAAAGTAAATTGAGTTTAACTTTATATATACATCTAATTTTTATATTGTCATTATTTTTACCTGTTGTTGCAACAAGTAACTTGTCTTATTTTTAAGATTACATATATTATATTTTAAGGAGACTAATTACGTGTAAATATCATTTAGACGTTGATGTTATGAATAAAATTTACTATATCCATGTATATAAGTTCAGTTAAATTCATAATTTTAAATGTTTTTTTTGAAAACCTACAAAAATTATTATATAATTTCAAAAGTATAATAAATTTATTGATAAATATTATAAGAATTGAATCGATTAAATTTAAATCCTACCTCCTTCCAAATACTACGAATTATATATTTTTTTTGTAGTACTAGTAGTTTATGATGAAACAAATAAAAATGATATTACAAAAACAACACTTTATTTTTTGTTTAAAAAATAGCCATAAAGGATTGTCTTTAACTAAAGTGATATATGATGAGAAAAAGAAGAAGTGATAGGCATGGATATATATGTTTTCTCTTTACAGACTGACACAGCCTCCGTCTTGTCAGAAGCCATTGGATACATCAGATTCCTTCAAGCACAAATTCAGGTGACTTCACAAAACCTAATTTCTAAACTACCTTTTTTTTTATAAAAATTATGGTGTTCGTGTTATCTTGAACGTACTCTTAATTACACTAATTTCATAGGGATATTTGCTATTTTCTACCAGCATAATAACCAAGCAACTCTATGGAACAAATTTGAATCGATAGAAAGAAATCACCTAGTAATATATTTGCCTCCGATCCACTGAAATTTGAAACTGCGATATCAATTCTTAGCATACTTCATTAACCATTATTTCCGCTTCTTACTTTATACTCTTATCGTCCCATTTTTATATGTGGAACTCTTTTTATTTTAGTTTGTCGTAAAAAGAATGACATATCACATATTTATATATTACGTAATAATGTAATTTTAGAATATTCATTTTATCCTTAATGAAATGATTTATAGCCAAAAAAATATTTATCACTTATGTTAGATCATAAATTTCATAATTCTTCATTCCTTACTTAAACTTTGTATCGAATCAAACTAACTTATATAAAATGAGACGGAGGGAGTTGGACATATATGCAGCTGTAATTTAGTGTGGTGCACTAAAACATGCAGGCATTGAGTTCTCCATACATGGGCAATGTAGCAGGAAGCATGGGTCACACTCAACAACAATCTGCTGTAAGAGCTACTACTTCTTTAACTTCACATTTTCCAATAAAAATCACCAATATTCTCTTCTTTCACATCCATCATACACGTGCATCTCAATAT
>JAJOOO010021969.1:0-16873 GCA_029582685.1 Solanum piurae
AATCACCGAAACGGTCAGTGGAAAATGTGTGGATTTCCATAAGTTTTTTTTTCTCATTCCGATCTATAAAGTGAGTATCGGCTGGTGAGTTTTTTTTTCGGCGAAGGAGTTTGCTGTTAGGTCTAGGTGTTCCTTTTTAGTCTTATTTATGGCTTCGGAGGATGTGAAGGCGGCGAGAGATTCGGCTGTGGAGAAAATTGTGAACCTGGCGGAAGAGGCAAAGTTAGCTAGAGAAGAAATTAAGCCAACAAGCCATGCTGTCCTCAGTATCTGCAAGTCACTTGTCGCCGGAGGTGTTGCCGGAGGCGTGTATGTTTTTTTTATATACTATCATTGACTGTATATGTTTTCTCATGACTATAATCACAAAGCTTTGCCGAGTATTATGCTTCTTTTTTTCCCACCATATTGAGAGTTATGTCTATATTGGAATAATTGGATCCATTTATTGCTGATTACATGCATGGAAATGAAAATTTGCTATTTTGTATGCTCGAGGTTGATTTGGAGTTGTTATTTTTGATTCGGAGTTATGGTTATTTTGTCTGTTCGGGATTGATGCAGAGTTGTTGTTGTTTGTGTTTGTTAGAAATACCTGCTCTCTTTGTTATATTTGGGTAAAAATGTTAAATTTTATTTATGAAATTGTATCTTTTTATAAGTAGATACTTTGAACAAGTAGAAAGATGTGTTCTTGATGAGTTGTCACCCTCCTTATGTGGGAGTGGGTAATTACTACTATCAGTTCTGTCATCTTTGGGGTCAGTTTGCAGGAAAATTACCAGAGAATTGTTATTGAACTGATAAAAGAAGTACAAAATACTGGGTTGACAGACTCGAAATAGTATATATGATGTTATTATGATTCGATGTTTACTTATATAAGCTTGTTTTTATCTGATGGACTCAAGGTTATAAATTGTATCCTGTTTTATAGAAGGTAATGCTCTATTGGAAACATGCATCTCCAAGGTTTTTGGTATATGCTTTAGTAAAATGATACTGATACTGTCTGCTCTACATGAGTGTTGATACTGACTATTGTTTTGATATGCTTGACTAGTCTTTTTATTTTTGTAAACTTTGACTTGACTTCACACTTACTGCTACTCTCTCTCTTGCAGGTCACGAACTGCTGTGGCTCCACTGGAACGGCTGAAGATATTGCTACAGGTGAAGTATAATCTCATAGCTTGTTTCTTTTCTCTCCGTTGAATATTTTTACCGAAAGACAACAATATAAGCTTTCTTCCTGCCTGCCATACTGGGTATGAATGCTGGAGCACTAAACCCTATATTTTAGTTTGTAACTCTGTATATTTTCCTATTATAAAAAAGTTTCAAGATTTCAAACTTTCTAGCTTCCCTCTTTTTTTATCCTGTATCCTCCACAAGAGGCTCAGTGCTTAGATGGAGGTTCCATTTAAATTGTTTGTTCTCTACTTGTAACGTGATGATGTTTAATGTGCAGGTTCAAAATCCACATAACATAAAATACAATGGCACCATTCAAGGCTTGAAATATATCTGGAGAACTGAAGGGTTCAAAGGACTGTTTAAGGGCAATGGCACCAATTGTGCCCGGATCGTCCCAAACTCTGCAGTCAAGTTCTTCAGCTATGAACAAGCTTCCAAGTAATGTTCTTATCATAGCATAGACTTTACATAAACAGTCGGAGGATAATAGAATGCACCTTTATGTTTCTTGTGGCCACTTCATTTTTATAGATATTTCGCTGTTTATATTTTAACATTCACCTTTTATGTGGTGGTAGATCTTGGTCAATTTACTTCAATTCTTCAGTTTGGTGCCATTGTGCGCTTTAGGAGGGACCCTCCCCATACTCAACCAAGAAAAAGAACAAAATGAAAAAGAAGACCAGAAAGGGAAAGATGGTACTTGTTCTTGAAGATTCCATGATCCTAAAGGAAACGAGCTCAATGTGGGTTCCCTACCTTTTGGTATACTGGGGATTTCCTTACCCCAAAACATCGATAAAATATTATGTATCAAAATACTAAATGAAAGGAACGAAATTAGCCGTCTGTGAGAGGAATGTTGGAGAAATCATGATGACATAACTATGTCTTACATGCAAACATGACCTAATTTATGAACCTCATTGTGGCGATGGACAAGTAATGTAATGACCTAATCTGTAGGGATGGCAATTGGTACAGGTTAAAGGCTTGACGGGGCAGGGAAGGGAAATGCTTGAATAGGGCAAGCGGGTCAAAGCTTAAATTTTCAATAATTTAAATAGGGCAGGGCATGGACAGGTTGTGTATTGGGTAATAGCAGGGGAGTCCTTTATTGATCTCATTCGCTTTCACATTCTGAAAGTTACCTCCATAATCTAACATTTATGGCTACAACATAAACTATTATTAATATTATTGCTATTTCTTATTCCTCTTTTTCCTATCCTACTTTTTCTTGCTCACTCGTCCTTTCATGCACACAGAGAAAAGTAGTAAACAATGTTGTTCTTTGATGGATATATATTAGACCCTTTGCAACATTCTTTGATGGATATTCTTGCAGTACAGTTTAGTGGTAGTCTCCCAATCATATGAAGATATTCCTATTCCTTTGTTTTCTGAAACCAAAATCATATGAAGATTTCACCATTTAACTGTAGCTTAGTCTTGCATTATTGTTGTAAATGGAGTGGGGCGGGGTAAGGCTTAGCGGGGTGGGGCCGGGGAATATATTTGAAAAATGCTAAACGGGATGGGTCAAAATGTTAATAGGTCAAGACATACCTGCCCTAACCCGCCCTATTTACATCCCTACTAATCTGCCCTTTTAGGTATAATAGGGGAAAAAACTATGTTAAGGGTAGGTGAAGACGAGGTCTTGATAAGGGCCCCATGAAGTACTTTCTGAAGATGGCTATTGTTGATGTCTCAAGTCACTAAAGGATTGTTGAATTTCCAATTTGTTTCTCATGTTACAGTTATAGCATTCTGTTCCAGCTAACTGATTTCTTCCTTGATATTGGAACAGGGGTATATTATATTTGTACCGGCAACAAACTGGAAATGGTATGTCTCTTCCCTTCAAGTTATATACTGGTCATGGAGATCACCCATTGGAAGAAAAAATAGGGATTTTTTATGGGGGCTTCACTGTGTTTGTTTTCGTTTCACCATCCTTGCATTTTAATGAGACTGATATTTCATTGATGAGTCCAGTCATGGGAGGAAACCTAACTACTCATTTGTAGAAAACTGTTAGGAATAGATGTTATTACACATTGCTGTGTTGTAGCTTGTGCTTTGTATGTCATATACCTATATGAAGTTCCTTTCTCCTTTGCCTTCAATCCTAGTTTAGACTCATTTTCTGCTAATGTTTGCTTCGCTAGTTGGAAATGGAAAGCTTTGTTTATCACTTGATTTATGTGTATTGCCCTTGCTGTTCACATTATGTGTATTTGCTATTTGGATGGTAAAAACCCAATCTGTCGAGCATAGAGATGCAAGTTTGGGCTGTGGGTAGTCATTTAGTGGAAAATGAGTCTCCTTTACCAAGTTCAAGCATAATAATGCCTCAGATTGTGGGGCCAAATTTCAGTGATTGCTGTAATCTCACCAGTGTTATCTTCCCTTTTGTAGTTAATCCCCTTCTCAGCAGAACTCTTTTTCTTTCTTAGTTGCGTTTCTGTTATAATAGTGGGCTCATCTGCACATACTATGCTCTCTTAGACAAACTATCATCTGATAAAGGTTCTTTCTAAGAGGTCTGCATTTAGTTGATGAAGCAATTGCATGATTTTGCTTGTTTTGTTCTTTATATGCGAAACTATTACATTCAAGTTTAACAAGAAAATGGAAATGCATTATTTGACTCTTTCATCTTCCTTTACGACAGAGGACGCTCAGCTCACTCCACTATTACGTCTCGGAGCTGGTGCTTGTGCTGGCATAATTGCCATGTCTGCAACTTACCCAATGGATATGGTGCGAGGAAGACTCACTGTGCAGGTAATTTTGTGAATCCTTTTGAATAAATGTTATGAGTTTTGATTGATTCCTCTGGGTATTATTTTGCGAAGGTGCCTTCTAAAATCCTCTTCTCTGCTCTGCAGACAGAGAACTCTCCTTATCAATACAGAGGAATGTTTCATGCACTGTCAACTGTGCTTCGCGAGGAGGGTCCACGAGCTTTGTATAAAGGATGGACTCCTTCTGTCATAGGAGTTGTAAGTTCTCGTTCCCTGGATCAAAGGAGCTGGTTACCAGTACTTGTGATAATTTAATAACCATGCTCGCTAGATTTAATGGTAAATCATAATAGAGATCTCCACTTTCAATGTCTTCTATGAAGAAATAGATATGTGAATTAATTTGGCAATCATATTCTTGAAATGCATTGTTGTCTTCATCTGAGAAGGTGTCCATGAAGAAGAAATAAGAGTTCCATTCTCTTTTCAAGGTGAATAACATAAACCAACAGTCAATTAACTAATTAGTATTACAGCCCAATTTTTCTATGGATAAGGTTAAAGATCAATCCCCTTCTCCCTGAATCTTGGATGAAAGGAAAAGGAAGGAACCTATCCAGAAAAAAAAAGGAAAAGAGAAGAAAACATAACACTAGTGGGGAGTTCTTGTCGTTCTTGCCAATGCTTATCATTTTATTTGGTGTTTGCAGATTCCATATGTGGGGCTTAATTTTGCTGTATATGAATCTTTAAAAGACTGGTTGGTCAAAACAAAACCATTTGGTCTTGTTGATAATTCTGAGCTTGGGGTTGTTACAAGGCTGGCATGTGGAGCTGCTGCAGGAACAGTTGGACAAACTGTTGCGTACCCTCTTGATGTTATTCGCAGAAGGATGCAGATGGTGGGATGGAGTCATGCTGCATCTATTGTTACTGGTGATGGGAGGAGCAAGGCTCCCCTCGAATATACTGGAATGATTGATGCTTTCAGGAAAACTGTAAAGTATGAGGGTGTCAGAGCCTTGTACAAGGGTTTAGTGCCCAATTCAGTGAAGGTTAGTCTTGTTTTCAATATTATTACCTTCCAGCTAAGTTACTCAGACACTTCACTTTTGATGCCGCACCTGTGTCAACATGACATGGGTGTGGGATCCCTACCGAATTTGGGTACTTTGACCAAAGTTAATGGAGAACTTCGGGAGATATACCTACGATTCTGTAATCAAAACGAAAGCTAAGGTGAAATTGAAGAAAATAGAATAACTTGTATATAGAAATGTCTATGTCAGTCCTTTTCCTTTTATCTCCTTCTAGGATTCTCCTCTTGATCAATATTTCTCCTTGGAATACCTTACCTGTATCTGAATCTTATATTTTAGATTATAAAGGTTTTGACCTCTAGATCCACACCCGTATCGGGTACCCACACCCGAGTCCAAGCAATTTAGCCTTCCAGTTCACGTACAGCGTTTTATCCTTCCTGTTTTGGTTATTTGAATCAAGTCCCGTGATATGTTTTATTAGTTGCTTAAGTTCTTGGAGTTGTGAGCACCTCTTCACTTACTATACTGTAGTGTTGCAATTGAGTGTTTACTTACTTAAATAAAATTTACTGTTTCTGAGTAGACATTAATTTTGCTTCTGATAAGACATACTTTATCATTGTTATCTTGTGTATTGTATGCACTTCTACACTAAAATGTTTTTCCCATTATCATTGATGGAGACATTGTTAATTATGGGTTCCCAAATACTAACTAGTGTAATTATGTGTATCATCAACTATCGGCTTTTTTACTTTGATAATCTTGCCAAATCAGACTAGGACATTCTTTTGTTGAGACGTATTTGCACGAGCAAATTAAATTCCACATCCTGGAGGATATCTGATACTTTGTAGAACATTGAGTTGGATAGTTCAAACAAGTTTAGTGTTTCTATGCTTAGTAAAAAGTATCAAGCATCACATAGAGATGGAATATTGATATGCTTCAGTTAATTAGTATAATTTGAGAACTGCTCTTCTCTAATAATTTGTTGCCACTGAATACTGATCCAAGACGAATAAAATTAAGGGGATACCCTGAGCATGAAATCTTTCCCAGTCAATGTAGAGGGGCGTGCCTATGATCCGTGAGTTTCAAATTGTGCGTCACTAACCCTTGGGGATTCTCAGTTATAAAAAAATCATTCCTTGCCAGTGCGAGCTATGGTTGGAGTGAACATATACTGAATGGAACCTTCTCCGTATGTTTCTGTAAAGAGGCTGTTACGGTCTTCTTTTCTGACCTATTGAGTTACTAAGATTTTATTTCCTTTTTCATAATAACTTTTTGTTCCTTTGTCATGTCAGTTTTCTTGATTTCTTCCTGACGGTGCTGTGTTGTTCAGGTTGTTCCTTCAATATCTATTGCTTTCGTGGCGTATGAGCAAGTAAAGGACCTATTGGGAGTTGAGATCAGAATTTCTGACTAATGAAGAGAAGCTCCAGTATTTATCTCATTCTTGTGATAGTTTTGTAGGCAAGGATACAAAGGGTTATAATAATAACATGGTGGTTACATAGTCTAGACGGAGAATTTAGAGTCCTGTTCCTAGCCTGTGTTTAGAACTTCCTACTGGATGTGGTTGTTGCTTATTTAGTCGTGTTGTCAATAAGAAAATTATCAAGAATAGTGTAATGAATAATTTGAGTGCCTTTGTGAGTGAGAGAATACGAATATTCATGTGTTTTCAACAGCTTATTTTTGGCTATATGATCAGTTCCTCGAAATTATACAAGTACACTCCTATTTGTATCTTTTCAGTATGTAGCCTATTTGTGCATTGTGTTTTAAAGATGCAAAATATGGTCCTGCCAATAGTATTTATATATATATTCTCTGTGTAGCTGCAATCTCCATTGAAGATGCAAACCCCTTTATTCTCTTGCCTTCAGTTGTTTAAATGGCTGTTTGAGAATAAAGCCCATTTATTCCTTTCCCTTGTTGTGGGTGTTCTTGGATAAAGGGAAATGACCAACCACCAAGGTTGTGGTGGGTGATGTGATGAGTGCCCTTTGTCTTAATCAAAAGTCTCGGATTTTGAGTCATCACAAATTCGAATTAGTCTGGTTCCAAAATGGATATTGAATGCCAAGTGAAAAAACAAAGAAAATGGGGGAAATGACAATGTAAAGCAAGAACAATTATACATTGACATAGATAGCTTTGATCTATGTTGACAAACTAAAGAGTAAAACATCACTAGATTTGTCAATACATTGTTTAGTTGGTTTTATAAGACTACAAAGCTTTTTTTTATTTATCTACTTTTATTGCTATGGCTATAAAATGCTGGATTTTTTTTATCAAAAGTATTTAGTAGAAGTGTATCTTGAATACAAATGCCTCTTTCTTCATTGTCATCTATTCATAAATGGAAAAGACCTTCTCTTTCTTTTTGTTTGCTTTGCCCCAAAGATGTTATTCTTCACATTCTTCTGCAGTGTCTGAATGAAAGGAGAGAATCTTGATTACTTTTAAAACAACATAAAGATTAAAATTATTTGTTACTTATGCTGGTGAATGATAACAAGTATCTAAAGGCGCACAAACACCATTATTATTAGTGAAAACCTTACCTGCAATCCTTAATCTTGGTTTGAAACCTGGGAAATTCATGTTCAGTAGCTCTGTATTTATTGATTCCTCCGCGTTTCTTGGAATTAACTTTAGAAATAATGTTGTGTTCTTGATGATCTTTATCATTATCGATCTCAAATTCCTCTAATTTTCGTTCTTCAGATGATAACGAAAAAAATGATAGAACAAGAACAAGATTCAGCTCTGCTAGAAACAATTCTCTTAGTTTCTCATCTCCTTTCTCTTCCTCTCTATCCATTAATTGTTCTTCAAGCTTCGTCGTCATACTCGTAGATTCAACCATTTTTTTTCCACTAAAAAATAATGTCAAGTAGAAAAAATATGTGGATTTTTTATCATAGGAAATTGCCTTGTTGCTATGTAAATAGTAACTGGGATTTGGAAACCATAAGAAGAATAAAGGACAATTATATATAGGTCTAATATGTGGTGTCTAACTCTTTTTTAGTCATCCATCATTTTTTTATGTAACAATAACCACAATTTCATGTATTTTAGGCACATGTTTGGCTAATAGATTTGGTTGGTTTCTTTTTCTTTTTTTTTTCCCTTTCTTTCCTCCCATAATTTTTAAAAAAATATTTGCCTTTGCACTAAGACTATTTAATATTCCGTACTCCGTTCATATTTAATTGTCCCATTATTGCATCGAAAAAGATAAATATTGACTAATCTGACTAACATTGAACTTGATAAAATGAAATGGTTGAATGTTTAATTTGATGCATCTCTTAAGAAATAATAAATATTCTATCATCGCGAGTTATTAGTATTATCCAAATGTTGGGGAATGAATTGAAATTGATTAATACTTAATAATAAGGGTAAAATAGATATAAAATAATAAATTATTTCTTGATTTCCCAAACTTAATAAGTTAACATAGATATTTATTTTTAATATAATGATTAAGTAAAAATAGACATTAAATAGTGAATAAACACGTATTATGATGTGATATAAATATAGTTATACAAAGTCAGATTGCATTAGGTAAACATTTAATTAAAAAGAATTCAAAGTAGGTGTAATAGTTTGCTTAAATAATGTTACTTGTACAACATTAATGTTTAAATAATTGTTACTTGTAGAACATAAATGATAAAGAATTAAAAAGATATTCATCATCAGTTTAAGTTGGATAATGATAGCGAAGTAAAATATATTCATAAAGATTTGTTTCTCAACTCAAATTCAAATTAAAGATAAATGAGATAATGATAAGAATTTAAAAGATATTTATCTTCAATTCAAATTTATTAATTATTATTGAAGATAAATACCATAAAAATTAAAAGATTACAACTTTACTATTATATGTAAGTGGCTAGAAACACACACATGTTGGTCAACATGTGTGCTTCTAGCCATTAACATTTCATTTAAGGACAATTTAGTTAATTATTATAGAAATCTACTTTTTATTATGCTTGTATTGTTTGTACATTTCGCTTTGAAAATTGTATGGTTCAAGAATATTTTCTTTAATTCCTATTATATCGTTGTGTTAATAATGTTTATGGTTGCAGTACTTTTTCAAACTCTCATTTACCCCTTTCTTTTGCCCTTTTTATTTTTTACAATAAATTCATTGATGGACTTTGATAAATACATTGAATAATTGAGCCTTTTTCAATTTTCAATGAGCTTTTTTTCTATAATATAAAACATAGAAACACTTTTAAAAATGGAAAAAGATCCAGTCAAGTCTCTCAAATAATATTCAATGAGTTTTTAGATTAGTACCATGTGGATCATAAAATAATGTATGGTTGAGATTCATTACAAATTTTACACTTATCAGAAAAAGCAAAATTTTGAATTAAGAGTGACAATAAGGTTTGAAAACTAAATGGTAGTGATTCAAGTTATTTTAATTGAGTGGAGGTGACAATTATGTCATTAAGGATTAATGATTTATTAGGAATGTGTGGCAGTTGCCCTTAAATTTTTAAATTAACACTTTGGTCCATTACATTAAATGAAAGGTAAAAGATTAAACCTCAATTTTAACTAAAAAAAAGGAATCCAAAATGAAAAAAAAGAAAAGAAAATCTAATGGAACTTCCAACAAATGTTGCAACTTATTCAACAAATGAGTATAATTTTTTTTTTTGTAATAGATGACTCATGTTAGATAAGTCATTTGTTGCAACAGATGAATTATATGTTGTAACAAATGATTTAGCTATTGTAAAATGCATTATTTGTTGCAACATATGACTTGCTTTCGCAATAGATGACTTATCTATTTCAATAAAATAGTTACACGAAATGGTCTGATGAACCTTGATATTTGTATGCGTTTGTATTGTGAATTCTTCTGCTTAATATTTTATTAACTAAACCCTTAAACTCGTTAAAACACTATATTTTAAACCCTTTTCTCATAAGAAATTTGTGTGTGTAATACAACATCTTACACATGTAATTCCATGTCATTTTTCAGTGACATGTCAGAAATTAAATATTAAGAAAATAAAAAAAAATCAAATATTTAACTTTTGTAAATTTTAATTTTGTTTTAAATAGCCATGTTCTTCAATCTTCATATATGTTTACAATTTGAGCATCAATTCATGTAAAATAGATGAAATTCTTATTATTTGACTTTGAAATTTCAACTTCAAGTTCACTAACACAAATCCAACGAGCCCTAATCACGAATTTGAATTAATTTCACAAATTCATAAGACACATTTGTTGTTCTTCAAGCTTCTCAATGGAATTTTCAACTTTTTTCAATATCCACCATTACCCTTTACGTTAATGCATATAATACCTCCTCTTTGAATCAAACTAACACAAACAAATGTTTCAACTTTTAAAATAAAAAAGACAAAGAATTTGAAAAAATTGAGGTTGAAAAAAGAAATTAATGGCTGGATTTTGATTTGTTGCAAAGAGGAGAGTGGATTGAAGAAGAAAAAGAAAGTGTATGACAGGTGATTTTGAAGAAAAAAATAAGTATGGTGGGTGATTTTGTTGATGAAGAAGAGAAGAAAACTTAGGGTTAGGGATGAGAAGAGTGTTGGAGAAGAATAGAAATTGGAATGAGGCGGGTAGGAGTGGGTAAATAAAGAAATAAGTTTTTTTATAAAAAAATAATATTTTTAAATAAAATATAATGTATTTACGCGCTTGAAAGCGAGTGTAGTCATACATTTTTCCAACTTAACAATATTTATGCCACATAGATTCGGTCAATGGTCAGAAGGATTTCAAATATCGTGTTTTAATAAATTTAAGGGTTCAATTGACAAAGTATAGAGTAAAAGGGTTCAGAATACAAACTCATACAAATACACAGATCTATAAGACCATTTCACCAAATAGTTATATGTTATAACAATTATCTTATTTGTTGCAACAGAATAATCATATGTTGTAACTAATGCCTTATGTGTTGCAACATATGTTTTATATGACTAATTTATTGCAACATATAAGATATTTATTACAATTTTAGCAGTTAGTGTAACAGCTTCAACAATTACTTCATTTTCAGCAGATATTTTCAATGACTTTAAAATTTCTAAAATCAAATCAAAATAATTTGTCAAACAGATTCAAAAAGAGAAAAAAAAAAGCGATAAAATAATAAACATCGATGATAACAGTAACGACGATTAAAAAAAAGAAGTAGTACATAGAGGAATAGAGAAAGAAAGAAAGAAAAAGAATAGAAAGGAAGAGATCTCGAAAGAGAATAAAAGAAGAAGAGAGAGAAAGATATTTGAATAGATAATGAAGGAGGAATGTTGGAAATTTGAAATTTAAAAACAGGGAAAACTTTTCAAAATATTTGAAATATTAATTTACAACCCAAAGTTTTTAATTACTCTAATCAAGTCCACTTTCATTTAATCTTCTTTGACTAAGTCAATGTTACCAAAAACAAAATCAAGACTTATTTGACATCTTTTATTCAATTTTCTCAAGTATAGCAACGTTATCCATTAAAATAATTTGATTATTTTAGATTTACACCAAAATAGGACCCTATTCGAAAAAATAGCGCTCTCCGGGAGGATTTTTTTAATTCATTAAATAAATTACCACTGTCAATGTCTTAATTAAAAAAAAATTGACATGATATTTTTTTTAGTTAAGACGTTGATAGTGACAATTTACTCACTTAAAAAAAAAAATCCTCCCGGAGAGTGCTATTTTTCGAATAGGGAGATATTTGGTGTAAATGTTCATTAATCAAATTATTTTAATGAATATTGTTAGCTTTACTTTTACTATTTTTGGCTTTTCTATTAAGTGTAAGATTTGGAGTGAATCACAATCATACATTATTTTATGATCCACATGACATTAATCTAAGAGGCCATTGAACATTACTTGAGGGAATAATACTTAACTGGATCTTTTTCCACTTTTATAAGTGTTTCTATGTTTTATATTATAGAAAAAACAACTACCTTTTTAAAACTTTAAAAAATAACTTCTCCTACTTTTCATAATACATTTATTTTCTTCAAAAGCTTGGTCAAACATCTCATATTTTAAAAACAAACATTTTTTGAAAGAAAAAAACACTTTTAACCTTTAAAAAATTTGATCAGATAGACTATAAGCTTGAACAATTTCTTAAGATTTATTTTTTTCTTAAAAATAAATTCCTCAAGTTTTATTTTATTTTCAAAACTCTCGATCGAGCAAAAAGGACTAATAAGCAATGTACTATTAGTCCTTGTGCATATGTTTAATGTGTTCTTTTACAATTTGAGGGTAGTTTAATTTAGAAACAAATTATCAGGTAATTAATAATATAAAAATTATAATGTATGTATGAATTATTTTTTATTGAACATTTTGTTTAATACATTGCATGTTGGTATGCAAAGACAAATTTCAAATTATAAATATAAGTTCAACTACTTACAAAAGAGCCCATATAACATTAGCAAAGGATAGAGTAACTTGAGGAAACATCTTAGTTACATTATTAGAGAACCTATTCAAGTCACCAAAGAAATCAATTAGGTACTTAATAATTTGAATTAAATATTCATTATCGAAATACAAAACATTAACCATGAAGAAATTGGATAGCATGAAGTCATTCTTGATATGATTAAATTGGCAAAAGAATAAATATCGTCAGTTATCTGTAAATAATAAGTTAAAAGAAAAATTAAGAGAATTAGTAAATTTGCCTGCTTCCTTGCACATGTAGTTAGGTAGCCTTTAATGCATTAGAAGAAATACACGTATACTGCACAGAAAACGCACAAGATGCAAGTATACTGTAAAGAAAATGCACAAGATGCACGTGTGACTCATAATTGATGATAGTAGGTAAGAAAAATACTCAACGAGATTCAGGTCGAAGGAACTATTCACTACAAAATTGATGACTCTAGTAGTAGTGGTACGTAGAATTCAAGCGTGCCTAGCTCGATCTCTAGCCTCCAATTCGTCGATTGTAGTGACGTGATTTGCCGGTAATAGACTCTCCAGTTGCAGTACTTCCGCAGCACCTGAAGTCAAATTTCAAAAGCATGCGTTATAAAAGCTAAGAAAGTACTTATGGCAAGAGGGGATCACTATATAACCCTAATTACAACGACTAAATATTACTATAAATTGTACTACAAATATTACTACAAATTGTAAAGCTTCACCTAAAGAATAATACTCCTCCTCTGTCTTGAATACTTCATTAAACTTCAACATAGATGATCAAAAAAAAATTAATTATAAAGAACTAATTAATCCATGGCAAACATGCATGCATACTAACTAATTATCTTACCACATTAGAAGCACATAACTGACTACAGGAGTTCAGTAGAAACAACGTCCAGATCATGATCTTTACTTTAATATTTTTTCATAACAAATTGCAAAATCATATATTAACTTTGTTATGTTGAGACTAATAATTTCTTCAGAACTTGTTATTTTAACTTCGTTATTTTGAGACTAATAATTACTTCAGAACTTTGTTATTTTAACTTTGGTATGTTAAGACTAACTTTGTTATGCTGTGACTAATAAATTATATAATCCATTTTTATGTTGTAATAAAAAATTATGGCCTAGTCCCCCAATTTCTTTCAAATTTATATAATACCGTAAATGGCTTGAGAGAATTTATAAGAAAGACTACTCACCCAAAAATAATTGGTGCTGAAAAGCTAGCGGTCAGCGAAGTCCTTAAGATTGTGTCCAAATGCAATATGTCAGATTCAAAATAGTCAGTTATACGACTCTCATCCACGTAATTCAAGATATAACCACATTGCTTTGTCCTTGTGCATTCGCACACTAGGGTTGAACAAAAATGATAGTTGCAATTGTTGAGTTGCGAATGTCATAGGAGTTCAACTTAACCTACAAGAACATAATAATGACTTTAGACAATTCTAAAAATAATAATAGAATGATTTATTTATTTTTTATCTCAAGTCCACTTGTTCGAGGACAATTATTGCAAGAATTAATGAAATCCACGAGACCTCACTCTTAGTATCTATCAACAAATTGTATTCTCTTGGCGGCGATCCCACTTTTACTTTCAAATAATATATGCTACAATTACAAAAAGCATAAAAAAATCAGTGAAATACAATGGCCAATAAGTAATAACATTGATTGTAAAGCATTGAAAAATAAAATAAAAAGTAATAGCAATCATTGTATTATATTAAAAATAAAAAAAACTCTTAAAGTAAAGTTAAATTATCAAAATATTCTTATTTACTCCTCATCTAAATACCACTTCTGTAATATCACTACTAATCAGTAAATTCACTTCAAATAAATGTTAAGTGCATTAATTAAATGGAAAATCATTGGCATGTAGTTCATATATATTCCAAGTACTTATAAATTTTTTATTAAGTAGTCGCCGTTATTCAATTGAAATAATCTTCAGAAATTTTTATTTTGTACAACTCCTCCATGAGGTGCATAATGAGAATTGCACTTTCTTGAAGTGCTTTCATTTCCGTGCAATTATTGGTTACAATTTTTTTTTATAGTATCATTTTATGTGTAATGCATATGCGGCGCACGATACTAGTTTTGTTGAATATATTTGGATTCTTTACTAAAGTTTGACTTTATAAGCTATCAATTAATTTCATTCAGCATATATGTGATATTTTAAGAAAAAATACTACATAATTGACAAAAGATACATGTATAATGCACATAAAGCGCACAAGATGCACGTGTGATACATAATTGATGGTAGTAGGCAAAATAAATATCCAACGAGATTGAGGTCGAAAGAACTGTTCAGCGAAAAATTGATGACTCCACTAGTGGTTGTTCACAGAAGCCGAGCGTGTCTAACTCAGTCTCTTGCCACCAATTCATCAATCCTAGTGATCGACGTGATTTGCTAGTAACAGACTCTCCAAGTGCAATACTCCTACACACTTGAAAGAAAATTTAAAAAACATGCACATAAAAAGTAAAAATACTTATGAAAACTGTATAATCCTAATTGTAATGACTAGATATTACTATAAATTGTATAACCTGACTTGAAGAATAGTACTCCTCCTCCGTCTTGAATACTGCATTAAACTTCAACACAGATGAGTAAAAGAAAATTAATTATAATGAACTAATTAATCAATGACAAACATGTATGCATACTAACTAATTATCTTACCACATCAGAAGGATATAATTGGCAAACAGAGGCCAGTAGAAACAACAATCCGAGCCTACACTCTAGACACAATCGACACTCGAAAATCATTACTAATATTTGTAAAGCCCATGAGAAAAAAGGGTCTGATCAATAACATAGCTCTTTCGTTTCCTGATCTCCTTTCGAAGGAATGACCTTCACATTAATAATTCGGTAGGGTCGGACGACTTTTTTTTCTCCAATCGAGCCAATATTCTGGACGTGACCGACACTCGAGAAATATTAATGGTCCCCAAGAGAATCCTTGGCCTGTCTAACTACTTAGTGGAAGACTTACTCAAGTGATAAAAGACTTAAAACATAATTTTCTTGAACATTTAAATTCAAAGTAAAAATGTCACGCCCCGAGCCTACACCCTGGATGTGGCCGACACTCGGAGACCATCGCTGGCCCCAAGCGGACCCTTGGCCTGGCTTACTTAACTCAGCGGAAGACTTAAATCATAAGAATAAAATCAATGCAATAGTTTAAATGATAACATCTTAGCCAAAATGACAACTTATGTCTCAAAACAAAGTATCTGCAAATACATAGATGAGAGACTCAATACTAACTGTCTGACTGTCTATGAAGCCTCTATAATACTGAGATGGATGTTGGGACAGACCCCACAACATCCTAATAAAGAAAAACTAGGAAAGCAAATAAAAGAGTCCTTCGGAATGCAATGAGGCTCACCACTGACTCTGGAGTGCTCAACTAGATCAACAGCGCGCTGGATGCTAATCCTGGTTACCTGCATCTGCATCATAATAATATGCAGGCCAACTGGCATCAGTACATTGAATGTACGAGTATGCGATTTGAAATGCTAAACAACAACTTAAGCTTGAAAGGAGTACAAATGAACACTTACATTGGCTCTGTTTAACTCGTGAACAACTAAACTCAATATAAAGCAATAAGACACATGCAATATATATAAAGCTTGTAAAACAGTGTAAACAACTTAGTTCGTTAAAGATAAAGCAATAACAAACTCAACTTTACTTAAATATAAAAGTAATATAACTTTTGTGGGAGATTCTATAACCGACAACCACCACTATGAGCCTAAGTGGTGATACAACGTCTTGCCCACGCTGCCACAACTGTCCTATACTTTTCCGTCATATAGAACGCTTAACTTAGTGGATCCACTAGTCTATGCTAAAAGCATCTTAAGGAGTCATCTAAAAAGTATGATCCTTTACTACCCATGATGGCTACATGGTTATGGAGACTTGAGTTAATATGTAATCGCATCCCCATATCTGTGCTCAATACTACTCCCAAAATATACTTAGCTCATATGTTTGTAAAAATAAAACTCTTTCTTTGAATTGAGATAATTACTCAAAACTTAGCTTAAAAGCACTCTTGGAATCGATGTTCCCTTTCTTGCTCAAATGTGAAAACATTTATAAACTCTTTGGGAATACTTAGTCCCCTTATACCTTTTTGAGAAATGAACTCAACTCTTTACTCTTTGCTTAACTTGAAACTTGAGCCTTAAAACGAAGTTAAAACGTTTGTTAAAGACTCTTGAAAACTTTAAGAAACTTGGCTTTGACTTGCTTCTTAACTTCTAGACTTGACTCTTAACTTCTTTGACTTT
>JAJOOO010021978.1:0-36069 GCA_029582685.1 Solanum piurae
ATGATGAGATACTGAATGTTGAGGAAGAAATATCCGAGAATGAGGAAAATGAATCATTTGATGACGAAGAATGGGACGATAATGAAAATGAAACAACTTAGGAGGAAGAATGGGAGAATGATGGAATTGAAATAAGCGAGAAGGAATAATGTAGAATGAAAGCTAGCTAGTATATATGTAAGTTAGTATATTTTGCTAATTTTATTTAATTTATGATTTTTATATATATTATACATGTAAATTTGCATATAGATGTCATCAGGCAGTGACAGTGATAGATATCGCGAGCATCTTGGAGTTAAGCAAACTAAACAGGCTAAAAAGAAAAAGTCTAGGGGACCCATAGATCCTGAGGATATTGCAGGATCTATTTCTTCTGCTCCAAAGTGCATCAGCCATGATAATCATATATTTGCTATTCCGTTTGGTACGGCGAATCCACAACAATATTATTCTAATTACCGTCGACCTGTCGGTGCTTCCTCTACTTCACAGGCATTGCCTCCACTATGCTACGAGGACCTACCTTTATAGGCTATTCGTCGAGCACGACCCTTATCGGTAGGTACTCCATCTCCCACAGGTACATCTCCTCAGTTATCTTCCATGAGGATTGGAGATTCTAGTAGCGAACAGTCAGATGTTATGGCCTGTACGCCTCCATTGACTCAGCATTTTGTGCATCTTGATGTATCACCTTCATCTACAGCTAGACCTAGTGCTACACCAGATGATGAGATGCCTGCTCTAGCTCCTGGCCAGAAGGACAGACTTAGTAGAATCATGATTGAGCCGGATGGATCATCGTAAGTTTGTTTTGTTATCTATTTGTTAGTTTATTTTATTTATTTCTTATACTTTATTATATTATTCATGAACTAAGATATTTATTATGTGTTTTACAGGTGGCATCCTGCAAAGGATGCTGCCCGGGCTTTAAAGGCTATGTTAGAAGACTTTATACATAGGCTTATCACTTTTGGAGCCAGATTCCAAACAGTATACGCTAGGCGATGTTTAATGAATTTAAAGTATATATTTTTTAGTTAATTTTAGTATACTTTACTTTTTTTTACTATTGATCTAATTAACGTTATTCAATATTTTTTTAGACTATGTGTACTTGGGAGCCGAGATACAATTTGGTCATTACGACCACATTTGAGAGGAGGACATCCGCCAGACTGTCTAGCTGGCTAAAGAAAGTTCGAGATAGTGGTGAACATCTGGATTGGATGTTGCCTCATTTTTTGATGAATTGAGTCTGTATTGGAACACATACAAGTTTAAGGAAATATTAGAACAAGACAAAAAGGCTAGAGGCAGTCTTAAGGGTGGCTCGTTGCACACCAGAGGTGCAAAGACCGTTGGAACAATAACAAGAGAGATGGTGAGTTCTAATTCAAACTTTTAAATAAATAATTAGTTGATTCATATATATCGTTATAAATTTCAGTTTTTATTTATAGGAAAAAAATTGGGACGCATTCCCATGCGACCGGAGGTTTTCAAGAAGACTCATGTTAGGAAGAAAGAAAATGAGTCGGATCCGGATGTGTGGGTGGAGGAAAGGGCCGAACGAACTTTTGTAAGTTATTTAATATGAATAATATATATTAATAGTGAATATATTTATGATATGTATATATATTGATGTCAATTTTCATATTTAATATGCAGAATGAGTTTCATCATTACGTCGTTGAGAATCTAGATAGTTCGGTCGAAATGACACCTAAACTGTCCACCTAGATTTGGAAAGAAAAAGTGGTAGGGGACACACAAGGGTAGAGTCTATGGTCTAGGCTCTTGAAACGATCTAAGACGACTCCAGTCAGGCTTAGAAGGTATTGGATCGTCACGTCAAGTTGAGGCACTTGACGGTGTTCAGATTGCTGCTATATCGGCTCAAATATCACAACTTACATTGGCACTGGAAGAGTCAGAGTAAAGAAGAATAGCTGAACAACAAAGCATGAGTGAGACTGTTCAGCAAATCAAAGAACAAGTGATAAACCCGCTCGTCGACCTACTACTTCGGCTCCCGAGGACACCGACGACGATAGTGATGAGGATGATTATGTAGATCCCACTCCCTAGTTTAGATCTCTGGACATTTATGAACTTTTTGAAATTTTGAAACGAATTTTAAAAGACTTTATAAGTCTTTAAATTACGATTTAGATACTTTTAAATGTTATTTTAAGTTTGTTGTTTTATGTTGTGTAGATTGTTTATAATTATGTGTGTTTGATTTGGCTGAATAGTGTAGAATTGAATTGAATTGCATTTGCAGGTGGGCAGCACAAACTGCTAGTTTCTGTTGTCAAAAAAATTGCAGAAAAGGCGACGGACAACGTGGTTTTGTCTGTCGCTTTTTTGGATTTCCCAAAAAAATAATTTCCAGAAAAGCGACGGACAGGGTCCTTTTGTTCGTCGCTTTTCTAGGATTTTCAAAAATAAAATTTCCAGAAGAGCGACGGATTGCGTTGCCTTTTGGAAATTAAATTTTTTTAAAAATAAAATAAAGCGACGGAGTCGATCGTTTTTGTTAAAAAAATTGTCAAAAAGTGACGTAGTCCATTACTTTTTAGTTACGCTGTCTGTCGCTTTTTGAAAAGTGTTAAGCTAAAAAGTGATGGAAGTGACTGCGTCGTTTTTCCATCGATTTTGATCAAAAAAGTGATGCAGTCCGTCGCTTTTGGCCGTCGTTTTTTGCAGTTTTTTAGTAGTGATACTTCCTTGCCTAAGGTTAATAAACTCAAGCACCTTATCCCCTCTCATCTATAGAGGGAAGAACCTATCAAGAAAAACATTTTTGAACCTTTCCCATTCCTTGGGACCATCTCTACCGTTTTTGCTTCTTTCCATTAGTTAAACCAAACTTGAGCAACCCCCTTGAGTTGGTAAGCGGCCAATTCCACCTTCTATACCGGAGTAACTCCCATAATATCTAACACCTTATGGACCTCATCTATAAACTCTTGAGGATCATCCTTAACCTTTGAACCATAAAATTCCGGAGGGTTCATCCTAGTAAAGTCCCTCACTTTTGATGCCACCGTACCTGCATTCGGGTTCACAGGGACTACAACCTCTCTATTGACTTGGGCCTTCACAGCTTGAGCCAACACTTGAAAATCCGATCTAAACTCCGCATTAGTCACATTCTCATCCAAAGGGTCAATCGAAGCTTGTGGAGCTTGTGGAGGAGCTTCTTGATCCACATTCATTCTAGCATTAGCCCTTGTAGTAGCCATATCCTGTAGACCATCGGTTGAGGATTAGAGAAAGACCTTATAGAGTTAAACTCTATCGCACGACTTAGATTAATGAATAAGTGAGATTTCCTAATCATTTAATAGCTTCTCATTAATAAATGTGGCGCGCTTCACACGTATGAACAAGACTCTACTAGATGTGGTTTTGAGACATCCTAGAACCATTCTAAACCTTGTGCTCTGATTACCAAGTTTGTCACGACCCAGGGGTACATCGTAGACGTAACATGGCATACAAGACCCTGAGAGGCCTCATATAAGCCACTTAGCTTTCATAACATAAGATAATAAAAATGAGCGGAAATTTGAACATTTCAATAACATCAAAGTCTTTTATAAACCGAGTGGAAGTCTAATACACTTGTGTCAAACCATCTGACACATGAACATCTTTGGGACGCAGCCCATACAATAGTTCTAAACATAAAATGAAAGACATAAGAACATGGTGGCTATCTCCTCGAATACTATGAGGACTCACCAAAACTTCAATCATTGCTTCTACTAAGATCCTAGCCACGGGGATGGAAGTCGATATCACCGAACCCTACATTTGATAAGAATGTAGGCAAGAGTATGCGTTAGTACTAAATGTACTAAATATGATAGCTAGCATAAATCATCAACATAGGCATAACATATGCATTAGTTAACATAAGACATAAGTTATAAGCACAAGACATAACAACATAGTCATAGGCATAATCAATGCACATAGATCATCATAATGCAAGAGGAACACTTCTCAAGTAACCTCAACATATCCCTATATAGGAATTGGGTAATCCACCTCTAGTCATACATATCAAGGAAGGCAACTCTAGCAACAATCCAAGATAATGATACATTATACAAGAAAATCTCATATTGAAACATACTTACGATACTTCCTTGAAGTAACATTTATTCATCATAAACATGCTACTTTGGTTAGGGACTAGTCCCTCTTTAGCTATCTCTACTATACATGGAAAAGTACTTCTTTACTAGTCCAAGACAAGTCATCACACATGAATGGTTACGATTTACCAATTCAAGGTTATCAAGGAAAAGCACCTAATTATGCTAGACCAAGCTATCATGGAAGGAAAACTCTCATGCAAGTCCAAGCTACTCAAGGAAGGGTACTATTGCTCAATCCAAGCTACCAATGAAATGGTTTGTCCTTACCAAGTCATGCTATCATGCAAGCATACTCTCATGCTAGCTCAAGCTAACCTTTGGAAGGGTACGATTTCTCAATCCAAGGCTATCCATGAGATCTTTTACTCAAGCTATCATTCATGGTCTTGTTTTACCAAGTCAAGATATTCATGAAGGGATTTCATATCACAACTTCAAGCTATCATAGTTCAACATGCTTTGATTCATTTTAGGTGAGAAAACCTTTCAACCTAGAATCATTCTATGTGAGTAAACCTTTCACATTTATACATTCATGCATTCATAAGGTAGGTAATGTGGGTATAATCCTTCCACAACAATTACATATACTAATCTAGCATTATCATATAAGCTTCAGTCTCAAAGCTTTTTAACATTCATAATTCATCATATTAGATTTACTCTCAAAGACCTAACAATCAACATTCATAACTACATGTATTACTCTCAAAGCATTACTTCTCATAATAGTTACATATGCCCAGATCTCAAGACATTCTAATTACATGCTTTATTCTTAAGCAATTCTAATCATATATCATCATAAATGCTTAATCTCAAGCATTACTAATCATAATTCATCATGTATACTTTACTCTTCAATCAATTCATGTCTATATGCTTTACTCTTAAGCAATCTACAATACATATCATCAATCCTAGAAGATTATCTCTAAATCATCAATTTCCCCTTTCCAGGCACAAAACCCACTTAATTTAATTTCATCTTTCTAGACATGGGTATGTAATTTCATCCTAAAACATAATTTACTACTAGTTCAACCATAAACAATCATTATCCACTGAATTGGATCAAAATTCATCATAACCTACAACATAGGAAGGAACCCTAACTCAAATTGGGGATTTCATCTTCACAATTAGGGAAAACTAGGGAACTCCATAGATGAAAGGAGTCCATGGATGAAGCTATCAAACCTTGATCACAAAGCCCACAAAATCTTGAAGATTGGGAGACTTGATCTTGACCTAGCTTCAATATGTTCCTTCTTCTTCTACCTTCTAGAGAGAGAATTTGGGATTCTTTTGAGGTTTTGAAATAATAACTTAGAATGAATGAATCGGGGTCTAAATTACTTATATAGGTGGTTTAGGCTAGGGTAAAATGACACCACTTAATTCTAATTAAAACCAAAAAGTTCCATTATGCCCCTAAACTTAACTAGAGACTTTTCTGGCCACCCACGATACCCCTAACCATGAGTCGTGGACCCATCCACGGAGGGTGGGTCCTGGCATGGCTACTGCCTTTGGCAGTTTTCTTGTGGTCCATCTACGGGGGCATCTACGGGGTGCAGACTCACCCATGAGCCGTGGTTGGTCCTTGTGAGGTGGTACCTTTAAGTTCTAACATGATATGCCCTCTATCTCGAATTCGGGATGCTACACAAACACATTAGATCAACACCATATATATATATAAAACCCAAAATATGATTCACCATTCACAAAAAATAAGAGTAAATATCCACAAAATAGCCCAAAAGAGGTAGGTATAGAAATACATCACCTCGCCAAACAAGTCTAGCAGTTGTCCTCAAATGCAAAGAAATAATAAAATAGGATAAGAAATAAAAGAAATGGAGTAAAAAGGGTCATCCTACCAGGCTAAGCCTGGGGTGAACTCTGCATGTCAGTGGCTCCATCTGTTTGGGAATTAGTGCCCGACTTATCAACAACCTTAGCTCCACTAGAGCCTACCATATACGTCTCCCTAAAAAAAACCGCACATCTGTCTCAACCATGGCTCCCTCAAGATCTGCCAAATCATCATACGTGGTTGCGTCTCTAACACCCAGCTCCTCCTTATTCGTGTCAGCCTCAGACTCACCAATTGTCTCCTCTCTATCAACATCTCCAGTCGTAGTAGTCGGGGGAATCTCTGAACTAGTAGGGACATCTGTACTCGAGACCTCGAGAATATCGACTGCGTCAAACAACATCGATAGGTCTGTGGAATTTAGCTCATTCATATCTCTCCTAAGCCCAGCAACATCGACTTTCAAGGTCGTCACAGTGGTAGAGTCACCCCAACCCTAGTCACATGCATCTACCCTCACAACAAGGGCATCTAGTGCAAGTTGGTGGCCATTAATCAACTCCCGATGCTCTCTCATCTCATCCCTAATTGGGTCCAAGGCAGCAACGATCGCCCGCTTTATCATCCCAGGCATATCAGAGAATTAGGCTAGATGGCCCATCTTGTACACCATGGCCTGGGTGAGAAGGGGTTGGGAAATAGTAGTAGTAGCAGCAGCAGAGGGACAGAGTACAGAAGATAAACTAGGAGGTGCAGAATTAGAGGGGACAAATGGACATGTAGGCTCACTGACTTGAGGAGGAAGTATTGCCTCGATCGGCAACATGTCAAGATCAACTACCGGAGACGTATCTACCGATGCATCTCTACTCCTATGGGCCTCATCCCGCATGTACTCACCTTCTATCCGTCAGATGTTAGTAGAGGAATTTGGAGTCACTTCCACATCTGTCTTCTCAATCATGGGGATACGGGCCCACCTGCACAACTCAGTGATCAACACCGAAAAGGGAAGAGAGGCCTCACTCTGCTTTTCCCTCATGGTCAACTCTTTCTCAATGAGTAGACCCAAGTTCAATCTTTGTCGATCCATAATAGAACCTAGTGATGAGTCCTAGATTTGGACTCATTTGGGGCTTTGTTTTGATTGTTTTAGTATCCTCAAATTCCTAATTTATGCTATAAATTGATGTTAAAGCCTTGATTTTCAGGTATGGGGGTTAAGGAGAAAATCAAGGACACTAACAGGCACAAAGGAACAAAACAAGCTAAAGAAGTGGAGAAAGGCGAGCCTGGTGATCGCCAAGACCACTTAGCGAGTCGCCAAGTGGCTCTTCAGTCCGCCTAAAGTTCCAGTCTACTAGCCCTTAGGGAAGAAACTAAGTCGGTGAAAAATATGGGCAATCGGCGAATCGCCAATCGGGTCCGCGATGACAAGATGGATCACCCAAAGTTACAGGACTTGAGGATGCTGAAGGCCTATGCAAAATGACGATAGAGTAGGATGCTCGGCGGATCGCTGATTGGTTCGGCAAGGCACAACTTAATCCACTGAGTAGACTTTCAAGCTTAATTTTGGGATACTATAAATTGGATTTTAAATGTAATTTTTAGGGTCCTCTATCCCAGATACTACAATTCCCATTCTAGACTTGGAGTTTTCTCTGGATTTTTGAGTTCGAATGTACAATTTTGGAGGATTTTACAAGTGGGTTACTAATTTTCATCAATTTGGAACATTGTAAAGGCTTGAATACTCTTACCCAGATCATGGCTAATGCATTTGGTAAAAATAATAATCTGTTTTTATGATGTGTGGCTAAAACTCCAATTCTTGGGGTGTGATTATGTGATTATGAGTTGAATTAACTTATGGGTATTGCTTATTACTAATTTAAATGCTATATTAAAGTGGGTTTAATCACTAGTTGTGTGTTTACTTATGAATTGTAGTTGCAAATGAGGTTCTAACCTTGTGTTCTTAGCTTGCTCGAGAGAGAGGTTTTGGAACCAAAGCTTTTTATTAATGGTTTGTGGGTATTGGGTTGATTTGGGTTCAGCTCGAGAGAGTGAATCCTAAACCCAATCCTACCCATCTTGCTTGAGATAGAAGATGTATTAAGGTCGTGGGTTGTTCTTAGTTATTAAGCTTGTTGATGTTCGAGAGAAATCACTTGAATAGAAGTAGTTGTTCGAGAGAAAGCTATCTCACTCATAGTTTAGCCTACCTACTAATATTTAGCTATTTATTAGTAGTTTCAATTACCCATATAGAAAAATTTGCCTATAATCGATCACATCCCGAGATTTCCCCTATATATTGTTATTTCAGTTTTGTGTGATTGCGTTGTAGCTGATAATTACAAACAAAAACCCCCCATCTGACATTTGTTGTCATCCCCTTTGACTTGTTTACATGTCTTGTTCGATAATTTCTATTCCTATAGCTAATTAGACCACGTTTGTACTTCCTAATTGAATTTGAACACGTACCGCTCCCTGTGGGTTTGACCCCAACTCTTCGTTGGGTTTTATACTGCTTAACGATCGTTTGCACCTAAAATTGGATGAGGTGTGTTTTAAACATTAATACCTAGACGTGCAAACTTCGAATGTCGGAGGATCGACTCATTTTGCAAAGGCATAATGGTGCTACTAATAAACCCAAACCAGTATCTGGTAGCCACGTTCTGGTCCTTTTTGTCAATCAGTGCACCAGCCTCGATCCACCTCGATGTCATATCAGAAATTAAGGGTGTCAACCAACCCTTCAGATCATCTAGGGTCTTCTTCTTGATGAGGCCAATGTAGTCATGCATGAAGTTCTATGAACACCCAAGTGCCTCATTAATATCTGAGCTGCTACACTTCACCTTCTTCCCCTGAACTACTACAAAGTCAACCGGCTTGAAAGCACTCACCTTTTTCTTACCCTTTGGAACCAACTTTATGTATGCCGAGTAGAACTCCTGGACCCAAGTAGGAATGTAAGGGCTTGGGGTTTTGTGAAAACTTCAAACTTGTGGAATTTCAAAGTACTCCACACTTTTGGGTACCGGTCTACCACCCCATCAGTAGACAACCTTTTTTCTTCTAAAATGGTCCTGAAACCCTTGGCCTTTAGTTTGTTGAGTGACCGGGGAGGAGGACCCTGGACTGGTGGAGCCTGCACTTCTTCCTGAGCTTGAGCTGGAGGAGGAGGAGGAGGCATAGGAGGCACCAGGATCCTAGACGGATCATTCATAGACTTGGAGCGTAACTCCGCTCTCCTAGCCTATGGGAGTTGGTCATCTTCCAGCTCAGATATGGAGGCCGTAGAACTACCCTCAAAGTGGCCCTCACTCTCAGAAGTAGTGAGGTGAGTGTCATAGACTCCCTCACTGTTGGAGCTCTCCCTCGCTGGTGTGGGTAGCACAAGGCCTTTTCCCTTACCATTTCCCCCTTTTGGAAGAAGTTTAGTAACTGGGGCACGGAGGCTGATGCCTCTTCATTGATAATAATCCCTCTAGCCCACTTTCGAGGTGGTTGATTCCTTCCTGCGACTTCAGGTCTAGCCCTACTTACAAAACAATCTTGAAAGTGTTAGACTTAGTTCAGAAAAAAATCACAGTGTAACAGTTGCAACAACACTCACCGAACCGTTCAGCGAGCCAAGTTGGACTCGCCAAATGTTACAGAGTAAAATCAGAAAAAACTCAGAATAAGTCGGCGATGATCAGGGCCTATCGGCAAATCACCGACACCATTAAGCGAACTAGAAGTGGTTCAGCGAATGTTACAGAATAATTACTGGGATTTGGGGCGCAAAGGGGCGATCAGAAGGGACTTTCGATGAGTTGTCGAGTGAAATCGGCGAGCTCAGGCATATTGCCAGAAGTTACAGAACTCAAGCCAACAAAATGGAGAATTAAAAGGCAATCGAGGGGTCTTTAGGTGAACCGCTGAACCACTAGGTGAGATCGACCTATCTCGCCGAGTAGTCCAACCTGCTAGATTTCTACCCCGACCTTCAAAATCTAACACGTAGCCCACAAAACAAAATTAAACTATTGTTCTATGCAATTGGATTTAGACCCATACTACCCATTACCACGGGGTACTCAGACTTCCCCCGATTTGGCTAAAATTTGCCAATTGACGTCTTTTGACCTGAAGAATGACGTCAACCACTCTATCATTGGGAAAAATCCAATAATTAGCACAATTCGGGGTTACTCAGACTTCACCCCACTAGACCCATAAGAAATTCAACACAAATCAACATTTTTAACATGCTTAGACGCATGATTTCACGATTCAGGGCCAATTAACAACAATTTAAACTAAATACGGGCAAACATAACACCAAAAAATCAACAAATCAACATTAATCACATAGAACGACCACAAAATGATCACCTATTTGATTTCAACAAAATGCAAAGCGTTCGGAAAACCAACCTTATATGCCAAAAATTTGAAATGCTAGGCTAGCAATGAATCCAAAATTCCTCCCCGAGATGTAAATCCCACACAAAAAGTATGAAAACTAGTACGGAAGCAAGAAAATATATGGTTGTGGAAGTTTGGAAGTCGAAAAGTATGAAATGAGGGAGATTTTAGAATTTAAAATGGTTTGGCCCTTTTTGACTTTTCAGTTCGCGTGCCTATTGGCGATCATGACTTACGGCACCGACCCACTCGGCGATGCGCCTAGTAGCACTTTAGCCCACTGAGTTTTACAAAACCTCTAGCAAGCTAACTGGTTTAAGCGGCGGTCCAAGTCGGGCTCGCCGACCTATTAGGCGAGTCACCGACTGGACCTTTGGCTCGTCTAGCTGCCATTTTCCCAAAACTTCAACTTTTCAACCTGCTCATTCAACACCCGTTATGCAAAAACCAATAATAAAAGCATAAAATCTTGGGTTGCCTCCTAAGAAGCACCTTATTTAACATCTTGGCACGACGTGGATACGCTTTCAAGGTTCATTTTTCGGGTTAGCCAAGGTATCACTTGGTAGACCCCCTTTTGGTCTTAGGTTCAAATGAGATGAAATTTGACCCATTTGGGTTTCCAGTTGCTTGATAGATGCGGAGTGAGATGTAACCGTCTGACTTAGTATGGAGATGTCCTCTTTCATTTCTTTAAGCACCTTGTCCGACCCTTCCACTTTATCGAGAATACGTGCAAGCATATCTTCTCTGCGAAAGTTCTCTGGGTCAGCCCTTTGCTCTTTTGGGTTTTGACACTCATGGGGGAACGTATCTTTCCTTGTCACCATCCCGTTCCTTCCATCTAGTCACATGGTCACGCCATTCTCTGTCAGTCAGTCTCTCCATCCATCATCCCACTCTCTATTCCAACCTTGATTTCCGCCCGGCCTTGGATAGATCGGACGGAAACCTCCTCCTTGATTTGCAAGGAAGATCACTTCCTCATTATATAGAGCCTCAAAGTGTACATCCTCGGGGTTTACCCCACTAACACCAACAACATTGACACTTTTCAACCCACTACCCATCACATTTTTCGACAAAATATCCATGTGGGTCATCATTTTGGCCATATTTTGGTCTCGCTCCTGGTCTTTCTCTATCTGCTCCTTCGTCATCCTAAAAGTCAAAGGAGACACCTGGTCCTCCCAAGTATACCAGGCTATATTTATTTTGGTCATACCATTGATGAGCTTAGATGCTATTTCGAAAGTTTGTTGCATTATACCTCCTCGAAAAAGTTGATCAGCCACACCTTTGTTTACCGAATGTAGACTCTAGTAGAAGTGTTGTAACAACACGTTGTTTGGAAGCCTGTTAGTCAGAAATTGAAGTAACAACTTCTGAAATCTAAGCCACATCTCATGGATTGGATCACCCTCTAAATGTTTAAAGGCCTGAATATTATCTCTCAATGTCATCATCTTTGAAGGAGGAAAGAACCTTTTGAAGAACGCCTCAGTAAGTTCATCCCAAGTGGTAATGAAATCCCTCGGTAGATCAACTAACCATTTCATAGCTTCCCCCATCAGAGAAAAGGGAACAGCCGGAGACGGACTGACTTTTGTGAGATGTTTTTAGAATGAGAATGGACCACATACCTCCAAAAAGTTCCGAATATGATCATGGGGATCCTCATGAGCTAGCCCTCTGAATAATCCTTTCATTTGCAAGAGTTGCAACATCGTGCTAGTCATGTGGAAGTCAATATTTCCCGCAACAGGAGGTAAACATATAGCACCTACGCCACCCAATTGAATTGGGTCATTAACATCATTCAGATTTATGATGTCAGCTTGGTGGCCAAGTTGGCTATCGTTACTTCCGTTTACACTCATCTCGTCCTCTGTTCACAAACAGCCAACAACAACACAAAACAAGGTAAGTAGATTCAACTACAACACAAAAAGATCACAATTTAAACTTCAATAATAGAATTCTTAAAACCACTCCTCGGCAGAGGCACCATTTTTGATAAATGCTTAACTACACCTCATCCAATACTAGGTGTAGGCGGTCTCAATCTATTATAAACCCAATGAAGAGTTGGGGTCGATCCCACAGGGAGTGATACAAATTAGAATTTAGTTACGAAGTTGTAAATGTGGTCTAATAAATTGTAGGAATAGAAATTATTGAAAACATTTAGATAAATCAAAGGGCTTGACAACGAATGTCAGATGGGGGGATTTGGTTTGTCAAATAACAACTACAACAATAAGAAAACAAGGGAGTAATCAAGTAGGTAAGAATTCTCGGGGATGTGATCGATTATAGGCTAATTTCGCTATATGGGTAATTATAATTTACTAACAATTGTTGAATCTTAGTGAGTAGGATAGACTATAGATGCAATAGCTTTCTCTCAAACAACTATTATGATTCAAGCGATTTCTCTCGAACTTTGACAAGCTTAACACTATAAGCAACCTAATACCTCAATTTATCTACTCTCTCGAGCTAGATAGGTTGAATCGAGTTTAGGATTCACTCTCTCGAGCTGAACCCACAACAACCCAATCACTACAATCATCAATCGAAAACCTTAGTTCTAAACCTCTTTCTCTCTAGCAAACTCAATACACTAAATTAGAATTTCATTTGCAACTATAATTCATAGATTAATACACAACTTTTAATTAATCCCACTTCAAATAAGCATTTAAATCAGTAAACAACAATACCTATAAGCTAATTAAAGAAAATAATCACATGATCACACCCCAAGAATTGGGGTTTAGCCACACAGCATAAAAAGGAAGAAATGATTACCAATTATGTTATCCATGAACTGGGCAATGGTTCCCAAATTTCTACAATGCTTCAAATCCACTAAATTCAAAAACCCAATTAAAAACTCCTCAAACCAAGTAAAACAAAGTATCAAAACAAAAGCTCAAAGTTCTACCATGGAAAATTACTCTAGAAAATAACTGGACTAAAGACTAGATCTCTTTTTTTGCTTTTTGAAATTCAGTTTATAGTTTCCCAAGTTTTGGCCTTTAGGATCACTAGGCGAGATAAGTCGAGCATCGTCAACCAAGTCGATGACGCACAAATGGTTCCATTCAATCTCCGGTTTGCCTTGGCTCTTTAACCTCAAATTTCTTTGACTTTAGACGATCAGGATCGAGGTCGCCGATCCGTTCGGCGATACGCTGTAACACCCAAAAACTAGTAGGTTAAATTAGAGGGTTCTAGAGCTTGATGTGAGGGTTACAATTGTAAATATGACTTCCCGTACTTAGAATGAAGGTTTTAGGGTTAGGGTGTCAAGGTACGACCCCCCAAGGACCAACCAAGGGTCCTTGAGAGGGACCCAAAATAGCCCCTAGAAACTGCCCAAAAATGGGCCACCTACGGATGAGACTCATGCCCAGTAGGTAGACCCACGCCCTGTGGGAAGGGGTCGTGGGTCAAGAACCAAAATGTGGACCTGCATAACCCCATCCACAGAGGACCAGCATGGCCCGTGGTTCGGGGTCTCGTGGGTTGGGCAGTGTAGTCTCTTAAGTCGGTTAAGTGAGGGGTTAAGGGAAAGTTCTAGAATTAATTAGTTATTAAGTGGTGTAATTTTATTAGTAATTATACCACCTATATAAACCTAATATACCCCTAAATATGTTGATCCTAGTTATTATTTTCAATTCACCAAAGAACCCAATTCCCTTCAAGAAATTATCTCTAGAAAATGAAGAAGAGGAAGAAGAAGAAAGGTTCAAGCTAGATCAAGACTCCATTGTTACAAGATTGGTAGAGCTTAATAATCAAGGTGTGTTATATTAATCATCCATGTATTCTTCCATCCATGAAGCCCCCTAGAATTCCCCCAATTTTGAAGATGAATCCCCAATTCTAGTTAGGGTTCCTTCCTATATTGTGGGTTTAGTTGAGTATGATTCCAATTGATTGGATAGTACTTGTTTATGATTGATTTAGTATTGAATCATGATATATTGATGATATTACATGTTTTTCATGGTTAACCCTAGTCTAATTGATGAGATTGAAGAGTGTGGGTTTATGCCTTGTGAAGAGAAATTGAGGATTCATAGGTGATCTTCTAGGATTGATGATATGTATGGTAATTTTCCAAAAATAGAAACATGTGAACATGAATTGAACTAGATTATAGTAGATATTATGGATCATGACTAGTAATGCTTGAAGTTGAACCTTTATGATAATTTATGACTAGAATCACCTAATAATAAAGCATATGATTAGAATGCCTTGAAATCTTGGTTTGTGTGATGATTGTAAGAAGTAAAGCTTTGAGTGTAAGGCTTGTAGTCATGAATGTTGATCACTAGGGATTTGAGAGTAAAGCTGATATGATGAATTATGTATGTTAAGGCTTTGAGAGTAAAGTCTAGATGAGAATAGGAGACTAATGTATAGAATTGTAGTAGAAGGCCTTTACCTACCTAGTCTACCTTATGAATGCTTGAATGCATGAAGTGTTAGAATCACTTGAACATTGGATTGATTTTCAAGGACAATTTTTCATGAGACATGAATATTAAGTAAGGCTTAATAAGTAAGCTAAGGGGTGTATGCTTGACCCCAAATGGATATTGACAATAAGATAGAAAGTCACACAAGGTAGGGTCCGGGCACCAAGTTGAAAGGACAACCACACCTAGTTGATGTGAGGACTATCCGAGGTAAAGGGGGAACTCTCACATAGTAGAGTCTGGGTTTTCCCAAATTAGGTCTCATGAGATGGAAGCCTTCACCTAGTGGAGTTTGGGTTTCTAGTAGCAGTCTTCGTATCCATGGAACTAAGATGTGTTTAAAGAAGTATCTCCTAAAGTTCAAAGATGAACTAAGACATACTTAGAGAGGCACCTCATAGTGTTCCAAAAGAAATAATGAACTAAGACATACTTGAAAGGGGTATCTCCTAGAGTTCAAACCTAATGAGTTAGGACATGCTTAGTGAAGTAGCTCCTAGTGTGAAAGTGAATAATGAACCTAGACATGCTTGAGAAGGTTCTCCTAGGGTTCAAATTAATAAGGAACTAAGAGTATGCTTAATGAAGTGTTTCATTGTGTTCCACCTAATAATGAACTAAGACGTGCTTAAGGAAGTACCTCTTAGTGTTCTAAGGCTTAAAGATGGGGACTAGTCTTCAACCAAAAAGTATGAGTATGAGGACCTAAAGGAGTACTTAGTATGGGTAGGATTATGGGTCTTATCCATGCATTGAACAAGTATGACATAAGGTTACCTAAGAAGTGTTTCTCTTATATGATGTATGTTTTGATGGATTGTTGCTATAGTTGCTTCCCATGATATGATTGACTAAAGGTGAGAGATTCCCTTGTCTATGAGAAGTAAGCTAAAGGATGAGATCAAATATGATTAAGAGGTATGATGACCTAAAAGTGGTACTTAGCCTAGGTGGGATTATGGGGTCTTATCTATGCATTGCACAAGTATAACTTGAAGGTTACTTATGAAGTTCTCTTATGTTAAGAGGATTTGAGTACAGACTAAGCTTGTGAATATGTGGTATTTCCTATGTTATTGGATTATGCCTTATGTTAACTTATGCTCATATTATGCCTATGTTGGAGATTATGTTATTGTCTCTTATACTTATGTCTTATGTTGGCTAAAATTTTTGTTATGCTCTTATGATGTTATGCTAACTAACATATTTAGTACATTTTGTACAAACACATACTCTTGCCTACATTCTCATCAAATGTAGGGTCCGGCGATCTTGAGTTCCATTCTTGACGATTGGTTCATAGAAGGGCAAAGGAGTTGAAGATTTGGTGAGTCCTCAGAGCTTCGAGGATAAAGCCACCATTATATTTATGTCTTTCTTTTATGTTTTAGACTATTGTATGGGTTGTGTCCCAAGAGTTATTCAAAGTTGTATTAGATGGTTTGAGACAAAGTGTTAAAGACTTACGCTTGTTTTTATAAAGACTTCGATTGTAAAGAAAAGTTTTAAAATTTCTGCATCATTTCTATTTACTTTATGCTATGATATGCTAAGTGGCTTGTGCCAGGCCTTTCGGGGTCTAGTACGCCATGTTACATCTAAGGTATACCCCTGGATCGTGACATACGCCGACTGTCCATTTCCATTGCCAAGTAGGTTTTTTCCCCGCGCTGGCATGATGGAACGTTAGCCGAGTTGAAGAGCCACTCGGCAGCTCGTTGAGTGGTCTTGGCTATCACCAGGACTGCCTTTCTTTAACTTCTTCATTTTTTTCACTTTTTTTTCCCTGTAATGTCCTTGCCTTGCTTCTTTGCCTTCATTGCTGCAAATCAACATTTAACATCAGTTTAGAGCATAAATTAGGCATTGAGGACAATAAAACTATGAAAAACAAGCCCTAAATGAGTCGAAATCCTAGACTCATCAGATATTTCTTCTTTGTTTTTCCATTTTTATTCTTTTTCCCTTCAACGAAGGACTTTCTTCCTAATTTTGCTAAAACAACGGGCATAAACGTGTTTCTTCCTAATTTTGCTAAAACAACAGACATCAACGTAGTCTATTGAATTATTAGTTTTGATGTTAAGCCCACTATTTCAAAAATAGATTTTCAATTTTACTTATAATATGATAATATATCCATGATAATAATTATTTTTAATAGATATGTAAGTAAAAATGATCGGAGAAAGTAAAGTGTTGGGGGGAAGTGATTTCAATAAAATGAAATACTAGAGTGAATATAAAATGAACAGATATTTTCGCCTTCCCTCTTCATTGGCTATGAATTGTTCTATATATTCTTTCTTTTTTATATTTATATTTAGTAATTAGTATGAAATTTTTTAAGTAAGAATTTTCTATTATTTTGTGTTCATTTTAGTATGAGAAACTATCATGTCACAAGATACACCCCTTCGTAGCTATATGAAAATAGATAAGAAAATAGTGATTGATCATAAAATGATCTTAAATCAAATTAAAGATTATATAAATAATAGGGAAAAGGGTTCGAAATATATCCGAACTTTGACCGAAAATGTTGTAACAATCTCAAACTTTGGGCAAGACCTATTACCCCATGCACTATTTAATAGTGTGCTTTAAAGGTATATATGTGCCCACGTGGACAAGTTACTATTTATAATGATAAATATAAATAGTGCAGGGGGTAAAATACACTATTTTTGAAAATTCACATTTGCTAATAACTCACAAAAAATTTCCAGTGAAAACTAGGGCAAAAACAATTGTTTGGTTTTTTTGTTTGTGATGATTTGCAGGTTTTCTCAAGGAAAATATGGATTTGAAATTCATTAACAAAGTTTCAACTCTTTTTAGAACAATCAATTTCCATGATAGCTAGAATCAGCTTCTTCAATGCACGTAACAGTCTGACTTCCTGACATCTATTTCTATTCAACTACTAATTAAGAAAACATGCAGGCATTCAAGAACATTTTCAAATTGTCATTTTGAAGAGTATCAAAAGCTCACTCTGAATGTCAATTTGAAGCCTCAAATTAAGTTCAAGATCAAGGTACTCACTTGAAGAAGCTAGATCATGATATCGGATAATCAAGACTCAAAGTGAAGATTGAAGTCAAGATTCAAGAAAAGTTGCATAGATATGAGCTTATACTTGTATTCTCATTGACTATTAACTTTTATTTTTTGATGTAATGATAGGAGCCGCGAATCGGAACCTTGACAGGACCTCACATGAATCTTTGAACTCAGTATATCCCATTACCTTTTTGACCCTTGAACTACACATGACCTAATTTCCTTATAACCCGGGATATGTAGGCTGTCCAAAACAAGGACTCAGTCACATTTTTTCATTTCAAATAAAGGTCCGGTCAAAACTTGTCTCGTTGTCTACTTCTTTGTCTGAAAAACTCTTTGTGTTTCCAGTCAAAGAAGAGAAAACTGTAGACGCGTGATTTTTGACCGAACTTTAATTTTACACCAGTTTTATAGCTTATATATTTTATAAATCTAAATTAAATATTTTGACTCTTATCTTATTTTATTAAAAAAATTTAAAATATTATTTTAAAATGACAAAAATATAGAGTCACATTTTAATGTAGATTTATTTTAAAGGAAAGAAAATTTATAATCTTGTTAGTTTAAAAATAATTAAATAATATTCTTATCAATATCTATATATCTATCTATCTATCTATATATATATATATATATGTAAAATAAATAATAATAATCTAAACCTACCCTTACCCCACTTTCCTTCCAACTATCCTATTTACCTCCTCTATCCCAACCCACACACCTATTCTGCCAAAAAAGAAACTTGCGTACTGATTAATTACGTTTCAAAGACACTTCTTCCAATTCTAAGTGTCAACAATCGTAAATCAGCATAAAACCAAACTAAATGAGTTGGGGTCGAATCCCACAGGGAGCGGTACGTGTTTAAAATTTAATTAAAAAGTATGAATGAGGTCTAATCAGACATAGGAATAAACATTATCGGAAAAGACATTACACAAATTAAAGGGGTGACACGAATGTCAAATGGGAGGATTTGGTTGTAATTATCAACTACAAACAGTCACAAAAACTATGAAATAACAAGAGGGATAAAGATTCTCGGGATGTGATCGATTATAGCAAATATAGACATATGGGTAATTGCAACTACTAGTAAATAGCTAAATATCAGTGAGTAGGCTAGACTATAAGGGAGATAGTTTCTCTCGAACAACTACCCCGAATCAAGTGATTTCTTTCGAACATCAACAAGCATGACAATGAAGAACAGTCCACACCTTAATCTATTCACTCTGTCGAGCTAAATGTGTGGGATTGAGTTTAGGATTCACTCTCTCAAGCTGAACCCAGGTCAACCCAATACCCACAAACCATTAATCAATAATCTTAGTTATAAAACCTCTCTCTCGAGCAAGCCAAGAACACAAGTATAGAACTGCATTTGCAACTACAATTCTTAACTTAAACCATAATTAATGATTAAATCCACTTTTAAATCGCATTTAAGCAAGCAATTAGCAATACCCATAAACTATTTCGGCCAATAATCACATGATCACACCCCAAGAATAGGGGTTTTAGCTAAATATCATAAAAAGATAAAAACTATTACCGAATCGATTATCTATCAACTGGGTAAGAGTGATTTCATCTTTACAATGCTACAATTTGATGAATCTTAAAGACCCACTTCCAAATTCTCAAAAGTGAATTTTTTCAATCCTTCAAAGCTAAGGAAAAACTATGGAGAAAAGTTTTCTCAAAAACCCTCAAATTTTTCACAAATGTCAAAAAGATGATAAAAGTTCATAAAAGATACTTAGCTAAATATTCAAAATTAAATTTATAGTTGCCAAAAATAAGCTACGAAAGTCCCTTTTGTGAAGTAAGTCGGGCTCACTGAACCATTCGGCGAGGCGCCCTTTGACCTTTTCCATAGCCTTTTTGCCTTGCATTCAACATCCTCAAGGCCTGTACCTTTGGGCGATCTAACTTTGCTTCGCGGAACTGCTCGGCGATTCGCTGACTTCTCTTTTTTATCACCAATTTGGTTTCTTTCTTCAGGGCTTGGCACACTGGAACTTTAGGCGGTCAGATGAGCCACTAGGCGACACGCCGAGTGCTCTTGGAGATCCTCAGGCTCACCCTTCTTCATTTCTTCAGCTTGTTTTGTTCCTTTTTATAACGACCCTAAAATGTAGTAGGTGAAACTAGAGCCTAACGTTTGTCGTGTTAAGTTTGTTTTGAAGTTTGAATGTATTGAATGTTGTTCCAAGCTTTGGTTGAGGGGTTTAGGGGTCAAACATCAAGGTATGAATACCCAAGGACCACCCTAAGGGTCCTTGAGGAGGACCCTAAGTCTAACCCCAAGTTCCCAAGGAAACCATGAAGTTGGCCAAAACTTGGTGACCTACGGATAGGGTCCACGCCCCGTGGATGGCCTCCGTAGGTCAAGGGCCCCAAAACCAAGTTACATCCCCATACCACGGACCAACAACATGGTCCGTTAGTGGACTCATGGCTCGTGATTCCAGGGCATGAGTCACACCTGTAGTTTCTAGTTTGGCTCGGCCAACCTAAAGGTCTTTTGGTAATTAGTTAATTAATTGTTTTAAGTGTATGGACGGTTATTTTAGGGTTATTAAGATATTTTAAGAGTATTAAAACATTAAAATACTATTTTAGATTCATTATTTTTTTTTTTAAAAACAAATCAAAACCCTTCCCTCCTTTCTCAAATAATTCTCTCTCTAAGAAGAACTCCATTGAAGGATTCAAGCTCTCAAGGTCAAAGTTTCAAGTTCTCAAGCAAGTTTTTGGGGAATTCTCCCCTAAGAGGTATGGTAGTCTTGATCCTTGTCTAACTTTTCATTCAAGGAGCCAATTCAAAGTTGATTTCAAGTCTTCAAAGTTGATCAAAAACCCTAGTTTTTAATCTTGGCATGGGTTCAATTCTAAACGATTTTCGAAGGCTTTATTGCATTGAATTATGAATGAATTGTGGATTTAAAGATTAATTAAGATGATTTCTTCCTAGAACCCATGTTTTCCCCAAATTTCAAAGATGATTGAATGTGAATTGGGTTTGATTGATCATGAAGTATATTGAATTGTTTAAAGCTTATATTGATCTAGTTATTGAATTGAGTTAATATACATGCTTATTCTATCAATTGTAAATGTGTTGATGAATTGGAATCATGACCCTTGAATGGCAAGTTATGATCAAGTTACTTGTTGAAGTAGAATTGTTCTTGAGCTATTGATCCACTTGAAAGGTGGAGGTGTTTAATTATTATGTATATTGTGGTATTGAATTGATGGATATTTTCTTTGTACCCCTATATGTGAAGGATATATGAAGGATCATGATGTGAAGTATATGTGTGTGATTCCAATGATAGAATGATGATCATGTTTAGAATGTTATTGTGTTATTATTGAAACTCTATTCTCAATTAACACTCATGAATGATGATGATAGAATGTGAAGGGTTTTATTCAATGTAATGTAGTATCTTGAATTGGTAGGCCTAGGGCATCATCTTCTTGTATAAATGAAAGTAATGTTGATGAATGTATCTTAGATTGGTAGGCTAATAGCACCTTTCCATGTATGATAATGATGAACCTTGGGATCGGTAGGCTTATGTCACCCTTCCATGAATGTTAGTTGATAAACCATGAAATCGGTAGACATAATGAAGGTAGCCCTTTCATGTGTGAAATGATAAACCTTGAACCGGTAGGCTTAAGGCACCCTTTCATGAAGAATAGGTAGGCCTATGGCACCCCTTCATGATGATTCAATGAGTTATCCTTATAATTTACCTTGAATCGGTAGACCTAATGTTGGTGGCCCTTTCATGTATAATGTATTTAGAGTCGGTAGACCTAAATGTTGGTAGCCCTATCAAGTACAATAATGTTAAAGTAATGAACTACTCTATGGGAATTGAGGCTAATGACCGAGAGGATTTGGTAAGATGGAAACTCTCTCAATGTTAGGCAAGGGTTTCAATGAACATTTTTCTTATCCCTTAACTATGTGCCCAAATAGGATAGCTAGTGGATCCACCTAGCTAGAAAACACTTAGTTCCACCTTAGGCAAGTAGAACACCTTTCTTCGGTGTGGGGTTTTATGACACCGGATTTCATGACTTAGCTATCATGGTATATGTTGGTTAAACGCTTATTCCCATCATGTGAGATGTGCATTATAGTTTCTTGAGAAGTTCTACAAAGTGTGGGTAGTAGTATGGGATGATATCCATACATGGCACGAGTAGGCTTCAAGAGGGCCATAATGAGTTCTCTAAGTCTTAATGACTAATGAATGAAAGTGTTCCAAATGAAGCTAATGAAGAATGTTGGCTCTTATATGCTTATATGTAATTATGCATGCTATACTTGGATTGTATTATGAGTTACTTCCTCGTCATGACTTATGAGATGTTTATGTCTATCATGTATGAGTAATGTGTAAAGATGGAAAGGATGAATGGTAAGTTCACTTTTGGTGGCCTTAAGGTGGTACTTAGTGTGGATGGTGGTATGGGATGCTATTCATACATTGCACCTAGTATAGCTTTGGGGTTGCTTGAGGTGAAAGCTTAATGTAATAAAATGTCTTATATGTTGACTATGTTCTAATGTGATGAATTGACTTGCATGTTGGTTATGTTTGAATATTATGCCTCTTTTACTTATGTTCATGAAGTTTCTCAAATTTGCATAAAAGCATGACTTTCAAACAAAATGTCCGTTTTAAGCATGATTTTTGCATTGCTATCATACTTAGTACTTAATTGTGCTAACCCATATTTCTATTATTTTTCTACAAAGTGTAGGTTCCGGCAAGTGAGTCAAGTTCTATAGGTCAAGATTGGATTGAGATTTCCTCCAAGACTATTGGTATGTCCTCAAGGATTCGAGGACAAGTGTTTAGATGTTTCTTGTCTTTCATTTGTAATAGATTTTGTTAAGACTTTCGATTGTAAAGGGCTGTGACCCTACTTTTGCTTTCAAGACATTGTTTAGATGGCCATGTGAGACAATAGGTTCCACTGTGTTTTAGATGAAGTGTTTAGATTGTATGGATTTAAATAAGTTTTAATTCCGCACTATTTTGATAATCGTATGTTATGAATGCTATGAGGCTCTTCGGAGTCTTGTATGCCGGTGACGCCTAGGGGTGCTCTCGGGTCGTTACATTTTTTGCATGTTTGTGTCCTTGCTTTGTTCCTCAATCCATATACCTGAAAATCAAGGGTTTAACATCAGTTTATGGCACAAATTAAGCATTTGAGGACACTAAATCTATAAAAACAAAGCCCTAAATGATTCCAAATCCAGGACTCACCAACACCCTGTAACATCTCACTAATTGAAAGAACTAGGAAGAAGTTAAAAATTTGGAAAAAGTCATTTTTGGAAAGAATTATAATTTGGAAAATTTGTTACGTATGTTAAGTTGAGTTTTTAGTCAACTTCAAATGACCATAAATCCTAGATCATGATTAGTTAGGTATGTTTAAAGATATCGTAGAAAAGAGCTCCAAATAATCTTTTCAACGCCGCTGAGTTTGCGTGATTTCAAGTTCGTATGAGTGAGATATGCCCATTGGAAGTTGGGCTGTTTGAATAAGGAAAGTCCAATCCAGATTTTGGAAGGGTAGTTTGGTCCTTTCCATACCCAACATAATTAATTCATTTTTGGTAATTATTCTAAGGTCTAAACTAATAGGATTCAGTTTACGCTTTTGAAAAATAAAGTTAGGGTTTTAGGAAAAAGAACGCAAGAGGAGAAGAAAGGAGAAAAGAGCCAAGATCATCGTTCGTATGGATTTCTCTTGGGGATTTCATCAAGGGGTGATCCCAACAAGGAATGTCGGACTTTCATAATGTTGGGTTCGTTCACCCACGTACCAAGCATGTTTAATTCAGCGTGAATTCTTTCTAAAAAGATTGGAAGTTGAGTGTTCTTGATAGGTGTTCTTGAATTGCTTTCGTTCTTGAATTTGGGTTAAGATTAAGGAGTCTCTTGATATTAAAGTGTTGATTCCTTGAGTTGTTTGAGTTAGATTTTGTGTATATGCCATGGGTATCTGATTTTAAAGTTAATTTGAGTAAAAGAATCAGAATTAATCGATTTAAGATCAGAAAACGAGATCAAAAGTTCATCAGTTTTTGCCTGAAGCTGGCGCTTCCACCCCATAGAGCCAGGCAGGGTGTGGTGGCGGGCCAGCAGTGCGCCATTTTGGAGCCCAAGTAATTGGGGACTGGCGCGGCGCGCCAGGGATCATCGTTTTCCACCCGTTTATCATTGTTTAGCCCATCTAAGTTCTTCTTAAGTGTACTAACACTTCCTAGTTGATTCCAACATTCTAAGGTATGTCTAAACATCATGAAATCATCCATAAACATGAGATCATGAACCTTGAATCCATAATTCAATTCAAGAAAAGTTAAGAGTCAAGTTTAAAAGTCAAGAATCAAGTCAAGAGAAGTTCATAAAGTTTTTCAAAAGTTTTTTACAAACATTTTAACTTTATTTTAAGACTTATGTTTTAAGTTAAGAAAAGAGTAAAGAGTTGAGTTCATTTCTTCAAAGATTATACGAGAACTAAGTATTCCCAAGAGTTTAAAATGTTTTCACATTTGAACAAGAAATGGAAACACCGATTTTCAAGAGAGCTTTTAAGCTAAGTTATGAGTAATTACCTCAAATCAAAGAAAGAGTTTTGTTTTTACAAACACATGATCTAAGTATATTTTGACGAGTAGTATTGAGAACCGATATGAGGACGCGAGTTCATAATAACTCAAGTCTCCATAAACCATGTAGCCATCATGGGTAGTAAGAATCATACTTTTTAGATGACACCTAAGGGCGTTTTAGCATAAACTAGTGGATCCACTTAGTTAAGGCGTTCTATATGACGGCAAAGTATAGGACAATTCTGGCAGCATGGGCAAGACATTGTATCACCACTTAGGCTCATAGTGGTGGTTGTCGGTTAGAGAATCTCCCAAAGAAACTATATTACTTTATTATATGAGTAAGTTGAGTTGTTATCGCATTTCTTTAACAAACTGAGTTGCTTTCTATTGTTTTAAAAAGCTTTCTATATATTGCATGTGTATTGTTGCTTTATATTGAGTTAAGTTATTCATGAGTTGAGTAAAGCCAAGGTAAGTGTTTCTTTCAGATTCTTTTCAAGCTTATGTTATGTTTAACATTCCACTCGCATACTCGTACATTCAATGTATTGATGCCAGTTGGCCTGCATCGTCTTATGATGCAGACACATGTAACCAGGATCAGCATCCAATACCTCGTTGATCAGGTTGAGCACTCAGGGTCAGGTTGTGAGCCTTCTTACTTTCCGGAGGGGTCTTTTTTACATTACTTTCTAGTTTTCAGTTGTTAGGATGATCAGGGGTCCTGTCCCGGCATCCCTCTTTGTTTAGAGGCTTCATAGATAGATAGTTATAGTTCTTTAGTCTTATTCATTTCATTTGTATACGTTTAAGACTTGAGTTGTGATGAGTCCACAAATTTGACTCATTTAGGGCTTTATTTTAATAGAAATAGTGTCCTCAAACACTTATTTTGTCTCAATATCTGATGAAAACTATTAAGTTTCAGGTATTTAAAGTTTTAGTGGAAGCATGGACACTTAGGCGCAAAAAGGAACAAAAAGGCTGGAAATAACGTAAAAACTGAAGCCTGAGCTTTGTCAATCACTCTTGGCGAATCACCGAAGGGAAACACTCCCCCCTTTGTTCCAGTACGCGAAGCCCTGAAGGAAGTGGATCAAAAAGGTGATGAAAGGAGCAGTCAGCGCTTCGCCGAATAGTTTCGCGAATCAATGATATACCGCCCAATGGTTCAGAGCACAAACATGCTGAAGGCAAAGCACAAAAGGCGATGAACTAGAAGAAGGGCGATTTGCCGAGTCATTCGGCGATCGCGACTAACCTCGCTGAATGGTCTGCCGCAGCACAAAATCTGAAAACTATAAATACTAGCCTTAGTTTTTATTTTTAAGTGTTTGAACATTATTGTTAATTTTCACTTTTAGAACATCAGTTTTAGTATTTTTCTCTCAAGTTTGGAGAGGGTTTTGTGGGAGACTCGAAGAAAGGAGTTCATCTTCCCCAAGTTGGAAGTGGGTCTTCTATATTTTTCTTCCTTTGATTAAATTAAGGTTTAATTTCTTATACCCATTTGATTTCATTATCATTTTAGGTGTATTTTATTATCCCTTGATGTATGGCTAAAAACCCCCATTCTTGGAGTGTGATTTAGCAAATATGTGTTGATATTATTATTGGGTCTTGCTTGCTGATAGGTTAGATGTATTTTAATGGTGATTTCACCTAGTGGTTGTGGTTTAATTTAATGGGTTTGTAGTTGAAAATACAAAGTCACCCATGTGTTTTCGGCTTGCCCGAGAGGGAGGTCGCAAAACCAAGACCGCTAGACTGATAGCCTAAGGAGTGGGTCGACATGAGGTTCAGCCCGAGAGGGTGAGCCCTAGTCCCATATCCTAACATTCAGCTCGAGAGAGTGAGTGAGGAAAGGCGTAGGCTAGCCTTCATACGGTAAATGGGTGTTCGAGAGGAACACATTTGAAATGGGGTAAGTTCCCCGAGAAGGAACTTATTTCCATCTAAAGCTTAGCCTAGTCACTATTATTTTGCAAATTTCCTATCGAAAGCATGTACCCAACTATTTATCTCAACTTGTATTGCGTTCACACCCCAAGAACTTCTCTCCATACTTGATTTTCATTATTTTTACCGTTTTTACTACTTTTGACAAAAAAAAACCATCGATATTTGACACTTTCGTGTCACCCCATTGATTTAAAATGTTTTTTTGCGCAAATTTATTTAGCTACGACTAATTAGAATGGAATTCTAATTAACTACATATTCTCGAAACCGCTCCCTTGGGACACGACCCCAACCCTTGGTTGGGTTACTATATTATCGATGATCGTAGACACTCAAACCGTAGGTCAGTGTCTTTGGTCACGATAAACATCAAAATTGCGCCACTGCCGGGGAGTGGTGTCATGTGAAGATATAGTTAAGTAGAGTTTTTATTCTTTTTAGTGTAGTTTACTAATTTTACTTTTAGTTTTGTTTTTCTTTTTTTCGTTGTTTGTGTATGCAGGTCCTCTAAGCATGGCTGAGGGAATGGGTGGCAAGTCAGTTGAGGCAGATCGAGAAGTCGAGGGTGACTTCAAGTTAACTGCGCTGGTATCTCAACTAAATGACTTAACCACCAAAATATCTGAGGTGGAAAACCAGTGCAAATGCCAAGGGAGGTATATACCTCCTCATAAGCGGAAGAAATCTAGAGAAGATGAGAAAAATCGTGTTGAGGACACGCTTCAAATCATTCTTGAAAATATCAACGATCAAGATCGAGTGCTGGACGAAATGAGAGAGAATGTTGAAGCATTAAATCAAGTGATTGGATTTCATTCTAGATCAATCCAGCACATCAGATCACTCCTGATGTTTGCAGTGCCTCAACTCCATCCAAACGACATATTGGGGTTACCTAGTGACACTAGGTCTAACTCCGATAACAAGGAGTAAGGCAGGACCTACGTCGTGCCACGACTTTAAACAAGGCGCTTCTTAGGAGGCAACCCAAGGTCGTAATTGTAGGATTTACTTTTATAAATAATGATGTGTTAGTTTTACAGATTGAAGTGCAACAAGAGCTAAACAGGTGCAGAATGGAAAACAACAGAAACAGTTGGCGAGTCACCGAAGATAACGGTGATCTACGCTATACCACCAATTGATTCAAGGCACCCTCTTAGCCTAGAGTCTCTAAAATTTGGCGAGCTCAAGAAGGTTTCGGCGATTCGCCCACCTAATCAGCGACCCCAATGGTTACCGTCGTTTGAACATCCATAGTTGCTGAGAAGTTCTGTAAAACTCGGCAAAGTCAAAAGTTGTTTGGCGATGCGCCAAATCACTCGGAAGTCAAAATGATGTCGCTGAATGGGAATGAACTGGATAAGCTGCAGGCCAACAAAAAGGTAGCTGATGAATCATTGGAGAACGTGGGTTGAAAATAGGCGCAGTGGACTGCTGAAAAGAGCTCCCGAAGCTTAAGGAATCACTCGGCAATGCACCCAACGTCCCCACTATACCTTCTATTCAATGTTACATCTGCTGAAGGACTACGACTCGAAACAGCTACCTAACCAGGACTATTCTCTAGCCCTATCTCTGTCTTTCTTTAATTTGACCTCTGGATTATTGTTATACATATTTGAGGACAAATATTTTTTTTTTATTGTGGTGAGGTGAAGCTCACCTTGTTTGCTTTTTATGGATATTTGTGTTTTTCTATATATTTGGGTTGTCTGTTTTAAATTATTTTTAAAAAACTACTTTTGCGATTATTTGAGCTTATGGCTCTTTTTTTTTATTTTAATAGATGGAAATTTTGACCCTTCCGAAAAAATTTTGTTTTTCGAATTTTTTTGCCACCACTTGTGTTGAAAGTGGTTGTTCTCGTACAAATTTAAGTCTTGGTTTCGATCAATACCGATGAATTAAATAATGCTCTCAATCGAACAAACATGAATGTGCGGCTACAATAAGACCAAATAAAGTTACATAGGCATTATGTGAACTCTTTGCATCTCATTGTGATTAGCCATGTATCAAATTGATTTCTCTTGTGATGATCATTGCACACTAGCAAAAGTGTGTAGTCTTATTTGGCTTTAGTATCGATGCCTTGTGTGATGAGCTTACTTTGAACATGCATGAATAAACCTAGAATTTTCCCCGTTAGTCTGATTGATCTAGTAAGGTGTGCTCTTGAAATGATCTTAGGCAACTTTAACAAGTGTTAGCCAATTTGACATATACCTCTTTTGTGACCTACCCGTGAGCGTGTGAAACTCTTTTGAACACCCCTTGAGCCTTACCCTTCTTTGAAAGAAAATTTGATAAAACCTAGACCTTTATTCAACCACCACCTATAATCCTCATGATTTGTGATGTAGTGAATAGCCAACTTAAACCAAAAGTTTAAGTTGGGGTTGGCTTAAGTTGGGGGTGTGGTGAAAAGGAAAAGGAGAAGTCAAAAAGTGCAAGAAAAGTCTCTTTTAACTCATGGTGTTGTGGAAAAATGGAAGCTCTCCATTTAAAAAAAAAAAGAGTAAGAGAAAATGAAAAATGAAAAGAAAAGAATGAAAAAGAAGATTGTGGAATAAAAGTCCAAAAGAAATGGAGTTTCCAAGCAATCCATGGAGTGAATAATAGGATGACTTAGAAGCACTAGAAGAAAAATTGTTAGAAGAAGGTGAAGAAAAGGAAGTGTTGAAAGCTCCACAATTCATGAGGATCTTTAGTCATTGAGACTAAAATGACCATACCTTTGCACTCAGCCCCATTACAAGACTTGAAATGACCTTTCTGATCTTGAGTAAGCCGAATTGAAGATCGATTGGAAAATAAGGGTAAATCTATGGGTAAAAACATGCATTGTGTTCCTCTTTCTGAGTGTGAGCATTGCATCTGATTCCTGATCTTAAATTGATTAACTTTTGTGTGTGAATATGGAATCATTCTTTGTGTGAGGGCATTCTGATACTGTGGTTGAGCTTAAACTTGCATTAGTAGCAAGTATTATAAGCATGAGAATCTTTGGTAATAGTGTGTCACAACTTGAATCTTTGAGTACACAATTGATCTTTGCATGAGTAGTTTGAGTCTTATTGTGTATATTCATGATTGAGTCTTGTGTAGCACTATTTTAGACATCCTATTTGAACTGTTGAACTTGAGTTTTACTTGAGGACAAGCAAAAGTTTAAGTTGGGGTGTTGATGAGTCCACAAATTTGACTCATTTAGGGCTTTATTTTAATAGAAATAGTATCCTCAAATGCTTATTTTTCCTCAATATTTGATGAAAACTATAAAGTTTCAGGTATTTGAAGTTTTAGCAGAAGCATGGACACTTAGGCGCAAAATGGAACAAAAAGGCTGGAAAGAACGTAAAAACTGAAGCGTGAGCTTCGCCAATCACTCTTGGCGAATCGCCGAAGGGAAGCACTCCGCCCTTTGTTCCAGTACGCGAAGCCTTGAAGGAAGTGGATAAAAAAGGCGATGAAAGGAGCAGTCGGCGTATCGCCGAACAGTTTTGCCAAGCAATGATATACCGCCCAATGGTCCAAAACATAAACATGCTGAAGGCAAAGCACAAAAGATGATGAGCCAGAAGAAGGGCGATTCACCGAGTCATTCGGCGATCGCGACTAACCTCGCTGAATGGTCTACCGCAGCACTAAATATGAAACTATAAATACTAGCCTTAGTTTTTATTTTTAAGTGTTTGAACATTATTGTTAATTTTCACTTTTAGAACATCAATTTTAGTATTTTTCTCTCAAGTTTGGAGAGGGTTTTGTGGGAGACTCGAAGAAAGGAGTTCATCTTCTCCAAGTTGGAAGTGGGTCATCTCTATTCTTTTTCCTTTGCTTAAATTAAGTTTTAATTTCTTATACCCATTTGATTTCATTATCATTTTAGGTGTATTTTGTTATCCCTTGATGTGTGGCTAAAAACCCCCCATTCTTGGGGTGTGATTTAGCAAATATGTGTTGATATTATTGTTGGGTCTTGCTTGCTGATAGGTTAGATGTATTTTAATGGTGATTTCACCTAGTGGTTGTGGTTTAATTTAATGGGTTGGTAGTTGCAAATTCAAAGCCACCCATGTGTTTTCGGCTTGCCCGAGAGGGAGGTCGCGACACCAAGACCGCTAGACTGATGGCCTAAGGAGTGGGTCGACATGCGGTTCAGCTTGAGAGGGTGAGCCCTAGTCCCATATCCTAACACTCAGCTCGAGAGAATGAATGGGGTAAGGTGTAGGCTAGGCTTCATGCGGCAAACGGGTGTCTGAGAGGAACGCATTTAAAACGGGGTAAGTTCCCCGAGAGGGAACTTATTTCCATCTAAAGCTTAGCCTAGTCACTATTATCTTGCAAATTTCATATCGAGAGCATGTACCCAACTATTTATCTCAAATTTAATGGAGGTCATACCCCAAGAACTTCTCCCCATACTTGATTTTCATTATTTTTACCGTTTTTACTACTTGTGACAAAAAAAACCATCGATATTTGACACTTTCGTGTCACCCCATTGATTTAAAATGTTTTTATGCGCAAATTTATTTAGCTACGACTAATTAGAATGAAATTCTAATTAACTACATATTCTCAAAACCGCTCCCTTGGGACACGACCCCAACCCTTGGTTGGGTTACTATATTATCGACGATCGTAGACGCTCAAACCGTAGGTCAGTGTCGTTGGTAATGATAAGCATCAAGTTTCCATTTTGGCCAAGTTATTATCTCTTAAGTTATTGCATGAGTTACTTTTCTTATGTTTAAGTCTTCCGCTGAGTAAGTAATCCAGGCCAAGGTTTTGCTTGGGACCAGCAATGGTTCTCGAGTGCCAGCCACGCCTAGGGTGTAGGCTCGTGGTGTGACAAACTTGGTATCAGAGCCCAGAGTTCAAGTGTCCTAGGGAATCTATGAAGTCGTGTCTGTAGAGTCCTAATTATCAGTGTGAAGCGCGCCACATCTATAATTGGGAGACTACAACACTTAGGAAATTTACCTCACTTCTTTCACACTCATTTCGTGCATTAGAGTTTGATCTCTAAAAATATTTTTTCTAATTCATGCTTTCCCGTGTTTTACAGTTAATCATGCCTCCACGGAGAGCTGTCAGAGGTCGTCCTGCTAGGCATAATATTGAGGAGCAAGGGGTACCCAATGCACCTGAAGTGCAACCCCAAGGAGAAGTTACAAATGTTGAGTTCAGGGAGGCGATAAGAATGTTGAGTCAACCTATGACCAACGAAGTTGGGCAGAGAGAGAACTGACAGGAAGGGAATGATACTTCGAGGATTTGTGAGTTCTTGAGGATGAATCCTCCAAGTTTCACTGGTTCAAGAACTATTGAGGATCAAGAGAACTTTATTCAGGAGCTACAAAAGGTGTTTGAGGTCATGCATGTTGCAGATACTGAGAGGGTGGAACTAGTTGCATACCAGATGAAGGGTGTCGCTAGGATTTGGTTCGATCAATGGAAGAAGAACCGAGTTGAGGATGCACCAGCTGCGAGTTGGGCTTGTTTTGAGGAGGCTTTCTTGGGGCGTTTCTTCCCCCGAGAACTAAAAGAGGCTAAGGTACGAGAATTCCTCACACTTAACTAGGATTTTGATAAGTCCGAGATTTGGACTCATTTAGGGCTTTATTTGTATAGGTTTAGTGTCCTCAAATTCTCATTTTGTGCCAATAACTTATGTAAAATCCTTGATTTTCAGGATTATGGATTAAGGAGCAAAGCAAGGACACTAAGTTGCAAAAAGGAACAAAGCGAGCTGAAAGATGGAAGAAAAAAGAGCCTGGTGATCGCCAAGTCCATTTGGCGAGTCACCGAATGGCCATTTGATCGCCTAAAGTTCTAATGTGCCAAGCTCTGCAGAAGAAAATCAAGTTGGCGAGAGAAAGGAGCAGTCGGTGGATCGCCGAGTGGTTCCACGATGCAGTGTTAGCTTGCCCAAAGTTACAGACCTGGAGGATGCTGAAGGCCATGGCAAAAAGACGAGGACATTGACTAAAGGGCGAATCACCGAGCTGATCGGCGAGCCCGACTTACTGCACCGAATGGTCCTGCACAACATATTTTTGGCGACTATAAATACGTTTTTGAACATTTAGCTTAGAAGCTTTTATCATTAGCAAGTATCATATTTTTGAACATTTTGAATCTTGAGTATTGAGACAAGTTTTCCTTAGCTTTGAAGCATTGAAGTTTTTCGCTTTTGAGAAATTGGAAGTGGGTCTTTGAGATTTTTCAATTTGGACCTTTGTAAAGACGCAATTAATCGTACCCAGTTTATGGAAACACAATTTGGTAACGCTTTCTATATTTTTATGATGTCTAGCTAAAACCCCAATTCTTGGGGTGTGATTATGGGATTATGGGCTGATTTAGCTATTGGGTGTTGCTAATTGTTAGTCTAATTGTTGTTTAGTAGTGAGTTCAATAATTTATTGTGAGTTAATTTAGAAATTGAAGTTGCAACTGTGATTTTACGTTTGTGTTATTGGCATGCTCGAGAGAGTGGTCTTAGAACTAAGATACTTGATTGATGGTCTCTGGGTATTGGGTTGTCATGGGTTCAGCTCGAGAGAGTGAATCCTAAACCATTTTCCACACATTCAGCTCGAGAGCGTGAATGGACTAAGGCATAGGTTGTTCTTATTTTGCTTGCTTGTTGATGTTCGAGAGAAATCGACTTGACTCGGGGTAAATTGTTCGAGAGAAAGTTTATCCCCTCTATAGTCTAGCTTACTCATTAATTTCCTGCGGTTTTCTAATAGTTTCAACTACCCATTTCTCTATAATAGCCTGTAATCGAACCATATCCCAAGAACCCATCTCATTATTGTTATTTTGTGTTATTTACTGCTACTGTAGTTGATAATTGAAAACAAAATCCCCTTTATTTGACATTCGTGTCACCCCTTGATTTGAATGATGTCTTTATTCGATAATGTCTATTCCTATGACTGATTCGAACATGTTTGGACTTTCTGATTGAATCTTAAACACATACCATTCCTTGTGGGATTCAACCCCAACTCATTTAGTTGGATTATTATACTGACTAATTACTGTTGACGCTTAGAATTTGATGAAGTGTCTTTGAAATGTTATTAATCAAAATGGCGCCGCTGCGGGGGAGTGGTGTTGGTTAAAATTCTTCGGTTAAGTTGAATTTTATTCCTTTTAGTCAAAGTAGAATCTACTTACTTTCAGTTTTGGTTTGTGTGTTGTTGATTAAAACAGAGGAAATGAGTATCAATTGAAGCAATGGTAGCCAAGTGGGCCACCAAGATGATTTCGGCAATCTCAATGATGTCAATGAGCCGAATGCTAATGACCCTCATCTAATGGGTGGAATTGGTGTCATTTGCTTGCCTCCGACCGAAGGTAATTGTAACACCCCGACTTTTCTAAACGTCTAAATTAATTTGTACATTCGTGGAAAGACAATGAGGGTGAGTAATAAATTAATAATGATGTGGTATGTCATATTTTAAGTGTTCAAGGGTTGTATCTCAAGTTTTGAAGTTAGGTAAGTGGAAAAATAAAAGTTGGCGAAAGTTACCGTAAATTCCTTTTTAAAGATTTGTCTGAAATTTGGGTCAAATGTCTCGGACGTTTTCTCCCAATATATTAAGAGTTCTGATCTCCACGACCTATCAAATCGAAGGTCTACGAGTCTAGTTTCCAACGCATCAAACCGTTCGTTCATACGACTTCAGAATAGAGAGATATTTGAGTTTTCGTGGGACTGCACAAGCAGGCACGTGAGGTGGGGCCCTAGGTCGGTGGAATGTTATATATATCTTCTTCTTCGACCTTTTTATTCATTTTTAAGCTAAAAACCAGAGAAATTAGAGAAACCCATTTCTAGGATCAAGTGAAGTATAGATTTTCTCGACTTAAGTCCTTGACGAAAGGTTTTCTATGCGTTGGGCTCATCATCGTGGTATATATTATTTTATCGATTGCGTAGCATATCAAACTTTAGTGTTGGGGCAGCAAGGGTTTGAATATATTTGAAGGTTTTCAGGCGTATTACAAACCTATGATCGAGGTAAGACCTTTCTTTCATCGACTTTAGCCTTTATAAGCAGCAAATAGCAATTTGCGACGGAAATACATATCTTTTATCGTATTGTCGTGGTATCTTTTATCTTTGTGTGTTGATTATGATCCTACCTTGTTGTAGTATCAAGGGGGTTATGAGTAAAAGTCGTTAGGCCACGTGAATTCAGCGAAAAAGGTATGTTAAGGCTATTCTCTTCTTACGGCATGTTGCCTTAAAGCTTAGGAGCAATGTAATAGAGTTGTTATCGTTGTTATACTTGTAGCCATTATTGTTGATTGTTGGCTGCTCGAGTGGATATAATCCTCTCTTATCAGGATTCTTATTCAGTAGTAGCGTCCCTATGTTGGACACGACTTAGAGGCTATTTGTATAGGTTGCTTATAACTAAATTTCTCGCTTTTAGCTGTTGGATTGTTATCGTTGCCCTTGGGGCTATTGTGGTTAGCTGCAGGAATGTGATCTATGCCTAGAAGGGCTATGTTCTGCCTACAGGGCTATATGGATGCCTAAAAGGGCTATGAGCTGCCTACAGAGCTATATTGATGCCTAGAAGGGCTATGAGTTGCCTACATGGCTATATTGACGCCTAAGAAGGCTATGTGCTTCCTACAAGACCATGTTGTTGCCTAATAATGGCTATGAGTTGTGTATAAGCTATGTTGATGCCTAAGAGAGCCATGTGCTGCCTACGGGATTATATTAATGCCTAAGAGGGCTATGTAACTGCCTACGAGGCTAGGGGACTACCGATAGGGATATATAGGCTGATTGGCACCTTCCGCGCTTATGGGGGCCTGAGTAGGTGGTCTTGTGTGCTGTTTGTACCTACCGGGCTTATGGGGGCTTGGTTAGGTTGTTGTTTAATTAGTTTTGATAAGTTTAGATTTAGGAGCAGGTCAGTACACTTATCTTATCCTTGATTTATTTATCAGATTTTTCTAGTATATCAGGATACCTCCTCATAGTCTGTTGCCTTTCATACTCTGTACATTATTTTGTATTGACGCCCCATTACCTGGGGACACTGCATTCATGCATGCAGGTGCTGACAGACGACCGAGTAGACCTCCTCAGTAGTAGGATTGACTTTTACCCGATTGGCTAGCCCTTTCCTCCGGAGCTGCCAGAATTGGGAGGTTTGTTACCGTTTGTTGTATATATCTTTATGGGTAGGCTGGGGCCCTGTCCCACTAATCTTTACTACTCTTAGAGGCTTGCAGACTAGTGTGTGGGGTGTATAGCTACATTATGGCCATACTGGCCTATGTTGTTGATTTGCTGAAGCTTGTGAGTTGTTTGATGTATTGTATTGATATATACCTGCTTTTAGTTTTGGTATAGATATCATGGTGGCCTCGACG
>JAJOOO010021979.1:0-42690 GCA_029582685.1 Solanum piurae
TCATAATTCTTTCATCTAAAACAATGAATTGTGTTCATATGATTATGGGTAACTAAACTCCACAACTAGGGTTGTGGGAACCATGAGTGATTAACAAAGTATGAATAGTAAATAAGCAATTCTTGAATAGTGGTTTGCATGCATTGATAATTCTTTCATTTAAGAGTCTTTTTAACGGTGCACAACGTTAGAACTCGCCTTGTTACTACTTGCCTGACGAAGGAGGTAATCAACAAGAAAATAATTATCAACATAGATTTAGTGTGATACTATCTAATAGTCTAGTGTCGATTGGTGCGAAGTAATAACTAAGCCGAACATCGATGTGATGTTTAATATGAGGTAAAGGTAAGGGTTAGTAAATTGTACACACGTGTGGGACCAAGGTGAGGGTGAAATTCTCTAGATGTCGGACCAAGGATTTAGAGATACCTAGCTTATCACTTTGCATGTAGTTCACTAGGAAAGGATTGTTGTTACTAGAATTACTGCGTTATGAGCTTGTGGGGAACACGTATACCCTAGTTAATTCTCTCATCTTGATAACAATCAAAATTGACTTTTGTTTACTGATTACTTACTAAATTCTTACATTTTGTTTCACAAATCCCCCTCTTTAATTACTTGTTTCTGGAAGTAATTTGACTAAATGGATATAATTGTTGGTTAAAGTTAGGTCTAAACCATTTTCCTCGTGGGATCGACCCCAACCTACAAGTTGGGTTCTTTACTTGATAATGATTGCTTATGCTTCTTTAGGGAGGTGTAATTTGAGCGTATCAGTAGTCAACCTAGTTTTCAGTTTTGTGAAGCTTTGCTCACAATCATCTGACCACGGAAACCTAACCTTTTTCTGAGTCAACTTAGTCAATGGAGAGGCTATGGATGAAAATCCTTCCACGAACCTTCTGTAATAACCAACTAAACCCAAGAAGATTTTGAAATTTGTAACAGAGGTAGGTCTGGGCCATTTTTTCACTGCTTCTATTTTCTGAGAATCAACTCGGATCCCTTCGCTAGACACAATATGCCTAAGGAAAGAACCTGATTGCAACCAAAACTCACATTTGCTAAACTTAACAAAAAAACTGGCGATCTTTGATAGTTTGTAGGACAACTCTCAAATGAGTCGCATGTTCTTCCTCATTCCTAGAGTAAATGAGGATATCATCAATAAAGACGATAACGAACAAGTCCAAATAATGCTTGAACACTTTGTTCATCAAATCCATGAAAGTTGCAGGAGCATTGATTAGTCCAAATGACAAAACTACGAATTTATAATGACCATACTGAGTTCTGAAGGATGTTTTCCGGATGTCAATATCTTTGACTCTGAGCTTATGTTAACTGGATCTGAGGTCTATCTTTTAAAAATGACTAGCACCCAAAAGTTGGTCAAACAGGTCATCAATCCTGGGGATAGGGTTCTTATTCTTGCTTGTGACTTCGTTCAAATGTCGATAGTCAATGCACATTCTGAGAGAACCATCTTTCTTTTTCACGAATAACACTAGTGCACCCCATGTTGACAACAATACGACTACATGATAATCTAATTAGGAACATTAAAATAATAATACATAATAATCTACTGAAATTCTAGAAACCTAGGCCTAGATAATATGGAAAGAATCAAGAAACTGATAGAGTTCTAGGGATCTAATGGGTGAAAGGAACCCACTAGTTAAATCCCACATACCTGGTGACGAAATTCACAAAGAAATCATTCATTTTTGGGGTTGGAACTGATGAAAACCTTGCTTGATTTTGGTGAATTATTGATTAGGGTAAGTTTTAATTAGTTTACTAGGCTAAAAATGACCAAAACTATGTAGTTTATGGGTCCAATGCATAGGAGGAAAGACCAAAACGACCCTATTTAAAAATCTGACGCAGTTGTTCGTGGTCCTTGATCAAGTAGCTTCTGGTTCTGGGTGGTTCTACCACGAGCCCTACCACGACCCATGTGAAGGACCACGGATCGTGAAGGTCGGCATGGCTCTTCACTTGGGTTGGTGGTCTGCTGGCTCAGTTCTATAGACCCTCCCATGGCCCGTCATCGAGACCACGACCCGTAGAGGGCTCCATGGTCTGATGTCAGGTCTTGAGGGATTCTGACTCACTTCCACGAGCACCAGTACAGCCTGTGAGGTGGTCCACGGCTTGTGAAGGGTCCCGTGGTCCACCTTTGTTGGAAGGGCTAAGTCCACAGGCAGGTCAACGGATCGTGGACCCTATCACAGTCCGTGAACCCTGTCGTGGTTCACTGGTTCAGATGATTTTCTGCTGCGTTGTCTATGTCTAGTTTTGAGGTGTTACAGAATGGTGACTATTTACTTTAAAGAGGCATCTAAATAAGGATTGAAAAAAACTCTTTATCTGGTATGGAGGAATACCATAAGAGAAATGAAGCTTATAACAAGGAAGTAGCTGATGGAGACTGTGAAGAAGAGGAATCTTACAAGTCACTATCGACGTTGATGAGGAAGACAGGGATGCTGATTGAATAAGCTTTAAATGAATGAATAAATTGGGGAGGAAGCTTGTGTAATACCTTATATACATGGCTTATTCTTTTTAATGTACAATACTTGCAAAAAATATTTCTTTTATTTTCATAGATTAATTATGAAATTAAAATAATTTCTTGATTGCGGCAATAGTTTATGTAAAATTTACTTTGATGTTGCTTAATCCTAATTCAACTAGCTATTTGTCCATCATGTCTAATATGTGCATTTCCATCTAATTAATTCATCTCTTACTAATTGTGTATAAATACAATGGATATAGAAATAGAATACACAATATAGTGTATTAGGAAAAAATGTAATTTAGAGTGAACTTATATGTAAAGGTATGAAAAAAAAATTTAAAAAGAAAACAAAATGTGTAGAATTATTCAACCTTACAGAAGAAGTTGTGTGTGAATTTTTTTAACAGTTTTATAATATGGATTGTCGCCTTTGAAGTTTAACAAAAGGAAATGTTGTTCTTCTTGAGACCATCTTCTTCACTTTCACTCTTAGCTTCTTCGTCTTCCTCCACTGCAAACTTGATATAAGTATAAGTACTATACAACTAGATTCCTACAAAAATGTTATGGAATATTTATGGCCACAAATTTTAAGACTTATGACCATAAAAATGTTATGACATGTTTATAATCATTAGTTTCAACAATAATCTTCATTTCTTTTGTAATCCATGGTCCTATTCAAACTTTATAATATAAATTAAACTAGAGAGGTTATTACTTGTTTTAAGGCAGTTTAAAGATCTTATTTATAAATTATAGACACATTGGTATACAAGTCTCTAACTACACTAAAGATCAAGTTAGTTAATTAGTTTAACACATATGTAAACTTGATGTAAGCCGTGTTTGGACATAATTTGAAAGAAGTGATTTGAATCATATTGATTTGAAGTTTTATAGTTTTTGGACATGCAATTCGAATTTCTTAAGTTATATTTTTTTCTTCAAAAATATGAAAACCCCATAATTTTCAATAATATCTAATTAATCTCAATTCATATGCAGTCTTACAAAATGAGAATTAAATTGGAATATCCTAAGGTGTTGTATTGATAAATTGCATACCTGATGACACCTTCTCCAAATTAGGTTTTTCATAGTAAATTGTATGATTTGAATAGGGAATATCAACGCTTTCTTCCTCAATGTCCCCTTTTCTATCTCTCTTTGATTTCCTTATAGAAGGTTCAATCTCCTCTTTAGAGATGTTAAGTTTCTCATAAAAAGTTTCATCTAACCAATAATGTTTCTACAACATTTCTTTGTGTATGGTTGCATACATAACAATGATTTTTCACTGAGAAAAATAGCAAAATCTCGCCTTTCTTCAGTTGGTGATGCAGCACAAATCGTCACCACTATTGTTCACATATGAAGTAATTCTTGGACTTTTCTCTCAATATAATTGCTTCCCACGACATTCAACTTCATTTGTTCTCAGTAAGCAAGTGTTGCTCAACATTATCATGTTTTCTTTGATGAACAAAGACTACACTTGCAGAAAAATCAAATTTAGGAAATGAAGCTCTTGATTTGGAAATGAAATTCTTATTAGGGCCTATTTGGACATGTAAGACTTTTTTTTTTCTAAACAAGAACTATTTTCTCAAAATTAATTTTTTTTAAAATTACGGGTAGGAGAATGGGAAATGGGATATGATTATAAACTAGTGAATTGAATCCTTACTAAAAAATTGAAAGTTTAGGTAACCAATCAACTGAGTTACTAAGATTTCCCTTAAAATATTATTTCGTTATACCTAAGTTTTCAAATAAAGTTTCAATCAAATCTATGTCGAAATGCTTTAGACTTCAAGAATCGGAAAAAAAAAACAAAGAGAGATTGATAAACTTACCATTTTAATCATAAAAGCTTCTCTAGATTGTAAAAGCTTGCATAACACCAGAGGCTTATTGGGATTCATTAGCTTCTATTTTTTGGTTTTGCAAAAGGAAATTTGTGAGTTTCTCTATTGTTTCAACAACTTATATTTCTTTTTCTTCTGTTTCCACATTAAACTTTCACACTTAGGCTTACATATATATAGACACTAAAAGTTCTTGGGGAAGATTTGAAATAGTCTAAGTAGAAAATATTTTATGAATTCTAAGATAACTTTTATATTAATATAAAATACAAACATTAATTTTGACAAGAAAAAGTAGCAGGTTGTAAATTTCACCCAACACACGCAAGTTTTGTGTGACTTATTTAATTTCACTACTTAGTGGAGGCAGATTGTAAATTTCACGTGATCTACAAGTTGTGGAGGTCATCAAATTGGAAATTAAATATAAAATATTTTATAAAATTCTGAGATAACTTTTGAATTAATATAAATACAGCACATTAATTTTGACAAGAAAAAGTGGTAGGTTGTAAATTTCACGTGACACACGCAAGTTCGGTGAGACTTATTTAATTAACAAATTTAGTGGAGGTAGATTGTAAATTTCACGTGACACGCGCAAGTTAGGGAGGTCATCAAAAAACCCATTAATAGAATCGTCAGGAAAAAAAATTATATAGCGGAGATGCACCCAATAATAGAATGTCCACTATATATATAATTTATTTTCGTGACGATTCTGTTATTGGGTTTGTGATGACCTCCACAGCTTGCGTGTGTCATGTGAAATTAACAATCTACCTCCACTAAATTGTGAAATTAAATAAGTCGTACAGAACTTGGGTGTGTCATGTGAAATTTATAACCTACAACTTTTCTTGTCAAAATTAATGTGTTGTATTGATATTGATTTAAAAATTATCTTGAAATTTACTAAATGTTTTTTTATTTAATTTCAAATGTGATGACCTGCACAACTTGCGGGTCACGTGAAATTTACAACCCGCCACATCTAAGTAGTGAAATTAAATAAGTCACTCAGAACATGCAGGTGTCACGTGAAATTAATTAACAACCTTGCACCTTTTCTTGTCAAAATTAATTTTGTATTTTATATTAATTTTAAAGTTATCTCGGAATTCATAAAATATTTTCTACTTAGACTCTTCCAAATCTTCTTCAAGAACTGTATAGTGTCTATATAAATGTATGCCTAAGTGTGAAAGTTTAGAGTGGAAATACAAGAAAAAAGAAATATAAGTTGTTGTTGAAACAATAGAGAAACTCACAAATTTCCTTTTTGATTTCTATTATTTCCTCTAGCAAAATAAAAAAATAATTTTTTTTAATGAATCCCAATAAGCTTCCGATGATTTCCACGATATTACAATCTAGACAAACCTTTATGAATAAAATGGTAAGTTTGTCAATCTCTCTTTGTTTATATTTTCCGGTTCTTGAACTCTAAAGAATTTGGACATAGATTTGATTGAAACTTTACGTGAAAACTAATGTATAACCAAATAACATTTTGAGAGAAATCTTAGTAACTCAGTTGGTTGGTTACATGAACTTTCACCGTTTTAGTACTGATTCAATTCCCTACTTTATAATCATATCCCATTTCCCAGTTTCCTATCCCTATATTTTGAAAATAAAAACTTTTGAGAAAATTTTGTATGAATTCTTTTACAAAGAGGGGGATATTTTTCCAAAACCTCTAAGTACCAGGCCAAAAGTCCATTACATCTAAAGGCTAACAAATGTTGTTAACTGTCCTATGTACAACAAAAGATGGTGAATGACCACTTGAAATAATAATTGTCCACTGACCCTTCTTAAGAAATCATAGTGGCTCAAAGAACCTGCCTCAGTGTTTTATAGCCGTTATTTTGGGTAAAATAAAAACGTCAGAAGATACCAGGAAACAAAAATCTTGACACATGAAAAGAACCTATGTAAGGTTATATCTAGACATTATTCAACAGTTGTTGAAATTTCTGGAGGAGAAGCACTTTGTCACGACCGAAAAATGGATGTGATGACACTTGTCTATTCCCACCAAGGCAAGTCAGCCTCAACCCAACTAAAATGAAAGAAATGCGGAAATAGTAAAGAAAGAACAAGACATAAAGTTTCAGGTTGTAACGACATGTTCCCATCTTTATAGAAAAGCCAACGGGGGGAAATTTGGGGCCGGAAAACTTTTTCGTAGTAGTTGGATTTTTCTCAACCTTGTCCAAATTTGGATGAAATCGGAGTCATTGGGGTGTAGGGAAATCTGGTAGATATCGGGTGAATCATTTATAATTTTAATTACATGACTAGTTAGATAACTCGTTAAGAAATCCGTACGACTTTACGGAATTGAATTAGGGCGAGTAGAACTCTCGAAATCGATATTAGCATAGAAGGTATTTATTGAGCATCGTGGCTTAGAGGTGTGTTATGAAATGGGATCGGTTTCCACTTTAAGGCATAACTAAAATGGGATCGGTTGCCATATTTCGGCATAAAGATGGGATTGGTTGCCACGTTCCGACATAAAAATGGGATCGGTTGCCACGTTCTGGAATAAATATTGGATTTGTTGCCATGTTCCAGCATGTTAACCGTTTGGGTTTGGGTTCCATGATAGGAGCAATGATTTGATATAAAATGTGAAGTTGCTCATTGTTCGTAAATGTTGATAATGTTGTATATGTTGATATATATGCATGTGATTATAATGTTGTGTGACTTGTTTATGTTGCACTAGTGGGATAGTCACGTGATCCTATCAGTACACTGTGGTTGTGTATTGATTCTGCACTTACTCTTATTTTGTTGAGTACAGGGAATCTTCATGCTGCTATTGACAGACCTCGCTTAGAAGATCAGTGACCTTCGCTTCGAATTCAAGCGTGAGCCAATTTTTTCGGGCTGCCATGGGATTCTCTTTCGTCTATGTCCACCATTTCCGGCCTTAGACATTGTTTTAGTTAATTGATTAGTTCATTAGTTGGGGTTGTGTCCCTTTCTTGTTTAGACTTCGTTCATTGTTAGAATGTTTTGGTACATTGACTTTCATGTTCTAGGTTATTCTTCCACATTGTTAGTTTATTATTGTTAGACTTTTGTTAGAGTTTATGAGAACTCTATTTTTCTTTTCTTAATATTTGACTTAAATGCCTTAGTTATTGCTTTAGTTGTTTGGCTTGGGTTGTAGTAGTGGTTCTCCCACCGGAATATTAGTGTGGGTGCCAATCACGATGGTCTGGATCGTGACACAGGTGTACAAGCAACTAAAGTGTGGAATTTAAGAAATAAATACAAGTCTCAATCTTTACTTCTCAATTAGGGAAAAAGAAAAAGAGGGCCCGACAGGATGACAAACAACTATATCTCAAGTCCTTCGACGAGCCTAGTATGTCAATAGAAGAAGAAAAAGATCAAAGGGGTCCGGGCGCAATACCTACACAAGTGTAGAAGAAAGGGGTGAGTACCAACAACACGAAACCCAAAAATCATCCTAATAAACAAGGCATCTAGCAAGAAATCGAATACCCTTTATACTATAACCGAACCTCCTCAAACTACAACCTACATAGAAATCAGCCCAACCTAGGAATTCTATAATACAAAACTCACAAGGCCCAATATCCATAGTTCAATAGTCACAATCAACAATCAAATGAATCATTTAAGTCAATCTCAAAGTCAAGTAGTTCACTCATGTAACACCCCAAAAATTTCTATGCTAATACCCAAATAATTATATAACACCTCACAACTCTACTCTAAAAATTTGAATCGTTCGTGTAACACTTCAAAATCGGAAAAAGGTTAACAAGTCTTAATAGTCATGTCCACAACCCTAAAACAAATCATGGACCCTTCACTCAAGCCTAAAGGGCTTATGAAAGGGACCACGATCTATTTAGGAAAGTGGCTCAACCATTTAAGGGCTGCCAGGAGAGGAGTCCACCTGGACGAACCCCTAAACGGTCTGTGAAGACATGGACGACCTATTTAGGGGAGGTTTCCCAGCCATCCAGAGTTTCAAGGCAAGGGGTCTCCTGGACGGTTCCCTATATGGTTTGTGAGGCATGTACGGACCGGTGAGCCCTCCCTTTAGGTAACTTCATCAGTTTTTAAGTTAAGTTCAACTTCAAGTGAAAATATATCTCAGAGCATAATGAATTAGGTGGCCAATGAACTATTGAATTAAAGTTCTTTGTTTCCTCTTTCCTACGCCACCAAGCTTTCCTCATTTCGAGTTAGAAGTAAAAAGTTATTCCCACTGTAGTAAGGCACTGTCAAATAGTCAAAGTTTCACAGATGACTATACGGACAATGAAGTGTTTCAGAGACCGTGGAGCCCTAAACTATCCATAAAGCCTTCATTTTTAGGCACGCCATCAGTTTTTATGTTGGGTGTGTTTTGTTCCACTAAGTATTTGTACCTAAACTATCTTGTTTTAATCAATACTCTAAGCCTAAACCATGACATTTTACTCCTAGTTAAGGGTTTAGAGAGTGTTAATCACTTATTTTATGTTCATTAACACTTCAAGTCATTAGAGCAAGGTTCCAAGAGGAGAAAACCTAGGATTTTGAGCATTCTTCAAGTTACGTCAATTTGGCCAAGAACTTCATTCATCTATGTATGTAAGGCTATCATAGTGTTGGACTAGTTCGTCCTAACGCCCTATATCTACTTTTAAATTAGTAAAAGAGCAATCTATGGTTCTTTCCTTATATTTCAGTATTCTTGAGATAAGTTGACATTGAGTTCTGAGTTCCTGAGTTGCTGAATATTGAGTTCCTATTTCTAATTATAAAATTGTCATATATTGATATTGCAACTATTGAGTTGATTGTTCATTTCTATTTTTCAGCATTAACCTTACTCGTGAGTATGTACTGAATTCTTATTGAGAATGTTTTAAACAAAACATAATTACTTAAACTGAGTTTTTGAGGAAATAAAGAGGAGTTTTAGAAATAGTATAAGGGAACTAAGTATTTCCCAAATGTTTCATTTTTACATGAAGAAAGAGAGTATTATTTGAGAAAAATAATAGAGTTTTCAAAAATATTGAGTGCAGAGCAATTATCTCTTAAAGAGGACTTTTTGAGTAATTATCTCAACCTAGAGAAAGTATTTTTACAATGAGCAAAAAGAAACCTTGCTTTCTAAATGAGCAATGAGTTAAGAGATATTGCAGAGAAGTTATCTCTTTTAAGAGGATTTCTCAAACTAGAGAATGAGTATGTTTATATATATATATATATATTATTGGCAGCAGTATTGAGCACCGATATGAGGATGAGTTCAGACAACTCAAATTCTGAATAAACCATGTCTTGCCAACATTGGTACATGATCATACTTTTTAGATGAATCCTTAGTGCCTTCGGGCAGAGTTTAGTAGATCCACTTAGTTGAGAGGTTCTATACCCCGTTACGGGATATGATAGTTCTGGCAACATGGGTGATATGATGTATTATAACGTAGCTCATAGTGATGATTGTTGCTTAGAGAATCTCCTAATAGAGTTAAAATGTATTTTAATATATCACTTATTATGTTGAGTTCAGAGATAAGTAAGCATTTTGAAATGCTTTAAATGTTTTAACTCTTTTATTTCTTTAGCTTCAACTTGAGTATATTGTTATCTATTACAGTCATTTCATTCATTTATTTCACCTTGGCTATATTACACACTCGTACATTCAAATGTACTGAGGTCATTTGTAACACCTCGAAATTTGGAAAAGGAAGAAAAAATATTTTTGGACTGAATTCTGGTGGTGCGGGTCCCATATATGGTTCGTAGAAGCTTCTTCGGGATGTAGATGGCAACCATAGGTGCCATGCCCCGAGGCTACCCATTTGACATAACATGGAACCTAAGATCACGAGTGACCCCGAGCTAACTCTAAGTCTATCATATCATAAGAATACTGAAAAATAACTAAGTAAAGCATGAAATATGCTCTAGAAAAAATTTTGAACTAAGGATCGAACCGTTCTTCGTAGTGAGTAAGATTTTACCAAGGAATTAAAAATTTCTTAAGTGTTAAGGTCACTAGATGTAGCACTTTTAGTTCCAAAAAGAACTAAATTGGAAATAGCAAAATCTGAAATTTTGCAAGTTATGCTTAAATTATGAGTTTTGGACTTAATTTTGGTGGGCGGGTCCCATTTATGGATCGTAGAAGCTTCTTCGGGCTGTCAATGGAAACCATATGTGTCATGCCCCGAGGCTACCCATTTGACATATCACGGGACATAGGATAACGAGTGACCCCAAGCTAACCCTGAGTCTGGCATATCATAAGAATACTGATAATAACTAAGTAAAGCATGAAATATGCTGTAACAGCCCAGAAAAATTTTCAAACTAAGAATCGAACCATTCTTCATACTGAGTGAGATTTTACCAAGGAATTAAAATTTTCTTAATTGTTAAGGTCACTATATGTAGTACCTTGAGTTCCAAAAAGAACTAAATTGGAAATAGCAAAATCTGAAATTTTGCAAGTTATGCTTAAGTTATGAGTTTTGAGTCAACTTCAAACAACCATAACTCTTAGTATAGGATGACGTAGGTGTGCCATAACATTGAAAATGAAAGGTCTTTAAATTATCTTTCCAACTTCACCGAGTTTACTAAGTTTCAAGTTCGGATGTGTGAGATATGCCCTTTCAAAGTTAAGTTGTCCAAATAAGGAAAGTTACCCGTAAATAGTGAGGGGTATTTTGGTCTTTTCCTTACCAAATCAGATTTAATTCGTTTTTCGTAAGGTTTTCAGGGTCTAATACTATTAGGTTCAATTTTATAATCCTAATATATGCCTAGAGATTTAGTTGAGAGTTCAAGAAGAGAAAAGAGGAGAAAAGAGGAAAGGATCAAGGCATTCGTCGAGGTTCTTGAGTTTTGTTGCAGATTTTCGCCATGGGTTTGATCCCTAAGAAGTATGTAAGCTTCCATAGTGTTGGCTTCATTCACCCACATTCCAATCATGTGTTTCTTTTGTGAATCTATCCATAAATATTGAGCATTTTAATTTCTTGATGAGTTCTTGATAAGTGTTCTTGAAGTTTCCTTATCGATTAAGTTTTGATGTAAGATTCTCCTTGGGACAACTTCAAACGACCATATCTATTAGAATATAAAGAGTTACATGAGCCATAACCTATCCAATTAAAGGTATTTTAATCTAATTTCTAATGCCACCAATTTCGCGTCAATCCAATTTCTGAGTAAAACATTATTACTATTTTAGTAACCTATACAGTGTTGTTACGAATTAGCTGACGGGAAAACATTAAAAAGGGTTCTTTTTGTTTTTTACCTCCAAGAAAACCCTAAACAAATTTGTTGACAAATAAAAGGTTCAAAACAATCAGATTTTCATATTTTAATCCATCATTCTCTTCTCTCTCAAACCCTAAGGCAAAACCCTAAGGAAAAATCAAAGTAGAAGACTCCATTTAAGATTATTTCCATCTTTTTCAAGATTCTTCTTCAAGGTATGTTTTTCTCCAAGAATTTCATTTTTTTAACTCAAATTCCTCCATACATTTATTGATCACTAATGAAATCATAGATCTTGGCCATACAGATTTCAAGAAACTAATTCAAGAATCTTAAGAAAGGTTTTCTTCATCGTTTACCTTCAAACTAGGGTTTCAAGGCTTCTAATCAAGTTCTTCTTCAAAATCCTTTCAAGATTCTTCAAGAACCATGTTCTTTCAAGTATGTAAGGCTAGATTTTGAATTCTTGAGTTCATGTTTCTTTTAATAGTTATATTACTAATTATCGAATTTATATATTGTTATTGAGATCCTTCATATCATCAATCATAACTCTTTCAAATTCAAGAAAGAGTTAAGAGTAGAGTTCAAGAAAGTCTTTGATTTCAATTGTTAATCCTTTGAGATCAACTGTCAATTTGAGCTACGTTTGAGGAAGTAAGTATGAGAATGAGAAGACTTGTATACATGAGTTCCATATTGTTATGTAGATCCTCGAGTCATGTCGTTCATGCCCATGAATTTTGCATGAACTGCATACATTAAGCATCTTGAGAGGAGTAGTATCTTCGAGTTCTAAGTCTTTAAGCATTGAATTCCTAATCCTTTTGAGATTATATTCCTACTTATGGGACTACTACAGGTTATCGATGAAGCCCTTGAGTTGAGTTGTTCATGCCCATAATTCCGCATGAACCCTACGAGTCGAGCAGTCTAGAGATCAGTAGTATCATTGAGTCTTCAGTTTTGAGTACTGAGGTTCTTTATTGCTATTAAGATCCCTGAGTTGAGTCGTTCATGTTTATAATTCCACATGAACCCTATGATTTGAGTTATAAATTTTATAAAGCTTTTTAAAGCCAACACTTAAGTTCTTAAACTGAGTTTTGAAAAAGTAAATATGAGTTTTGAGAAAAGAGTTTTCTAAAACATTATTAGTATGACAATCGACTATGCCATCAATGTATGAGAAGTATGGTATCTAGATATACCATCATTGTTTATGCAGTATGACTTCCCGAGCATTAATGATCATATTATAATAAGATTTTGAAATATTTTTGGGAAAGAGCAGAGTTGAGTTCATTTTCTTTAAAATGATATATGGGAACTAAGTATTCCCAAGAGTATATGTTTTCACATTTAAGATTAGAGGAAACTGAGATTTCCAAAAGACTTTTGAGTAGTTTAAGTACCATATCTTTTAAGAGAAATATTTTTTAGTAATAATCTCAAACCACAGAAAAAGTTATATTTTTAAACATATGATCTACTACATTTTGGGAGTCGCATTGAGCACCGATATGGGGGAGAGTTCAGATAACACACAGCCCCCATAAACCATATAGCCAACATGGGTAGAAAGGGTCATACTTTTTAGATGATTCCTTAATGTGTTTTAGCATAGACTAGTGGATCCACTTAGTGAGTAGGTCTTATACATTGGCAAAGTGTAGGACAGTTCTGGCATCGTAGGCGAGACGTTGTATTATCGCATAGCTCATAGTGCTGGTTGTCGGTTAAAGAAACTCCCACAAAGATATTTTGTATTCTTATATACACAGAGTTTATTTTGTATTTTTATATACAAACAAAGTTTATTTTATATTCTTGCATACAAACAGAGTTACATTTTATTTTCTAATACATTGATTTGCTACCTACTATTTTCAAAGATTTTGATATAGTGCATCTTATATTGTTGCTTTATATTGAGTTGAGTATCCAGAGTTGAGTACCCAAAGTCGAGTATCTTACTATTGATTGCAATCTTATTTCACTGAGTTGAATACCTTATCATTGAGTTGAGCCCTTTTTTCTCTGAGTTGAGTTGAACTATGTTTTCTTGAGTTGAGTTTAGTTGAGTGAGGTGAGAAGAAATAAGTATGTTTCCTTTTTATCAAGTTCAAGCTTATGTAATGCTTTAGAATTCCCCTTACATGCTCGTACATTCTACGTACTGAGCCATTTGACTTGCATCATTTCATAATGCAGATACAGGGATTCAGGATCATCAACAGGTGTTTCGTTGATACCACATGCACTTCAAGTTAGCTATGGTGAGCCTCCTTTCTTCCAGATGGTTCCACTTGTACTTTTAGTTATATCAGTTGTTACAATGTCGTGGGTCTTGTCCCGACTTCCATCTTTGTTAGTTAGAGGCTTCATAGATAGACAATAGAGCTTGAGAAGTCTATTTCATTTATCTTATTAAATGTATTAAAGATTTGAGTTGCCTATTGTTGGCTAGTTGAATATTCTATTTATAGTCAGAGTAAATCTTTTGAGTTAAAGCTTTGTATTTGAGTTTCATGAATTTTATTCAGTCTTTAAGCTTTGTATGCTTGAATCAGTTTTCCGCTTGTAGTCAGCCAGGATGAGGGTTCGCTTGGGGACCAGCAATGGTTCTCAAGTGCCGGCCACGTCCAGGGTGTAGGCTCGGATCTTGACAAACTTTGTATCAGACCACAAAGTTCACGAGTCCTAGGGTGTCTATGAAGCCTTGTTAGTAGGGTCTTGGTTATAGTTGTGAGGCCCCCACTTCTATAAAGGAGGGACTACAAACATTTAAGAAAAGTTTCCCTTCTTTCAAACTCTTAATCGTGCAATAGAGCTATGTCATTAAGATTTATTCATACTCGTGCATTTCTCAAATTCATTCGACTACCAATCATACTAGAGGTGGTTGAAAAGTAAAGCCCAAGATCCTTATGGATGAGTTATTATTAGAAAAAGTATTGAGGAAGTCATGAGACTCCAGAGGAGCTTAAGAGAAGCCTATGAGTGAGTTAAGTGTTGAGTTTCAGATGGAATGCACTCATATGATATGAATCATGCGTTGAGCTAAAAGCGAGTTGTACTCTTTTCCTTAAGCCTTGTTTCAGTTAAGATCCTTATTAGGAAGTATGATTAGAGCTTGGGTAGTAGTTTCGCCTGAAAAAAGTAACATGAGTTACGAGATCATGAGCGGTAGTAGTGAAAGTGCCCAGAATTGGAGGAAAGTATGCAAAGGTTCAGTAATCTAAGAAAGGGAGATAGGGATGATGCAAGCTATGTTACTATAGTCATGCACCTAGTAAGTTACTAACGAAGAGTTTTTTCCTTATGGGTAGACTAAGAAGTGATGAGTAGTGAAGATTCCATCATAGGAGGTAAAGTGTGTTGTAGCTAGAAAGGATTTGGTGATGAAGTGTCATTGTGTAAAAAATGACCAAGTGTAAGTGTTGAATAGAAGAGCAGGAATATTCATAAGGTGATAGATCTAAGCTAGGCTTATGATTTTGAGGGAGAGCCCATAATATTCAAAGAGTTATAGAACTAATTAAGCATTGATGTATAGTGAATGAGTGAATAGTAATCAAGTTGTGAAGGGAAATGTGATAGTAAATTGTAAGTATGAATACTAAGAGGTGAGGATTAACTACTTGTCATAAGGTCCTAGTGGACGACAGTTTCTAAAATTTGCGCATAGTAGTGGTGAGTTTGTATAGTAGGCAAGCAATCATATTGATATTCGGGTTTAGTAATAAACATTAAGCTTGAATTTGAGATGAGTGTCATGATCAAAAGAATGGAAACATGAGGGTGATGATGTTAGTCTAGATATTTGATCTTGAAGATTTGACATATAGTAGGTGAGGAATTGAGGTGATAAGCTGCAATAAATATGAGTGGTACAAGTGAGAGACCCTCACGTTTAGATAAGGGCAGTGAAGTGTGGTTAAGTCACAAGAGTAACAAGAGCATTAATAGGTGTGCCGAGATGGTATGTTACCAGATGTTGTTCCAATTAAGTTATTATTTTTCATGTGTGCCTAGATAGCATAATTGAGTTGTCAATGTGGAATAGGTCCATAGCTTTCAAGTGTTAGCTTTATACCTAAGGGGGAGATGATAAGATGAGACATAAAATTTAGTGTTGAGAATTTCCTAAGGAGTTGGTTAGTAGAAGTCCATGGAGTTATTAGATTACTAAGCTTGAATATAGCAAGAGTAACCCGTTCCATACCCAATCCAGTCGTCATTCGAGGACGAATGAACCCAAGGGGGAGAGAGTGCAACACCATAGAAATTTTTTTGAACTAAGACTCGAACCGTTCTTCGTAGTGAGTAAGATTTTACCAAGGAATTAAAAATTTCTTCAGTGTTAAGGTTACTAGATATAGCACCTTGAGTTTCAAAAAGAACTAAATTGGAAATAGCAAAATTTGAAATTTTGCAAGTTATGCTTAAGTTATGAGTTTTGAGAAAACTTAAAATGACCATAACTCTTAGTACATGCTGATTTAGGCTTACCATAACATGGAAAATGAAAGGTCTTTAAATTATCTTTCCAACTTCACCGAGTTTGCTAAGTTTCGAGTTCGGATGAGTGAGATATGCCCTTTTAAAGTTAAGTTGTCCAGTTAAGGAAAGTTACCCAAAAATAGTGAGGGGTATTTTGGTCATTTTCTTACCAAATCAGATTTAATTCATTTTTAGTAAGGTTTTAAGGGTCTAATCCTATTAGATTGAATTTTATAATCCTAATATATGCCTAGGGTTTTAGTTGAGAGTTCAAAAATAGAAAAGAGGAGAAAAGAGGAAAGGATCAGGACATTCGTCGAGGTTCTTGAGTTTTGTTGCGGATTTTTGCCATGGGTTTGAACCCTAAGAAGTATGTAAGCTTCCATAGTGTTGGTTTTGTTCACCCACAGGCCAATCATGAGTTTCTTTTGCGAATCTATCCATAAATATTGAGCAATTTAATTTCTTGATGAGTTCTTGATAAGTGTTCTTAAGGCTTCCTTATCGATTAAGTTTTGATGTAAGATTCTACTTTGGTCAACTTCAAACAACCATATCTATTAGAATATAAAGATTTACGTGAGCCATAACCTATCCAATTAAAGGTATTTAAATCTACTTTCCAATTTCACGTCAATCCAATTTCTAAGTAAAAAGTTATGACTATTTAGTAACCTATACAGTGCTGTTACGAATTAGCCGACGGGAAAACATTAAAAAGGGTTATTTTTGTTTTTAACCTCCAAGAAAACCCTAAAAGAATTTCTTGACTAATAAAAGGCTTAAAACAATCATATTTTCATCTTTTAATCCATTATTCTCTTCTCTCTCAAACCCTAAGGCAAAACCCTAAGGAAAAATCAAAGTAGAAGACTCAATTCAAAATTCTTTCCATCTTTTTCAAGATTCTTTTTCAAGGTATGTTTTTCTCCAAGAATTCCATTTTTTCAACACAAATTCCTCCATACAATTATTGATCACTAATGAAAATCATAAATCTTGGCCATAGAGATTTCAAGAAACTAATTCAAGAATCTCAAGAAAGGTTTTATTGATCGTTTACCTTCAAGCTAGGGTTTCAAGGCTTCCAATCAAGTTCTTCTTCAAGATTATTCAAGAACCTTGTTCTTCGAAGTATTTTAGGCTTTCATAATGTTTGAATAGTTCATCCTCATGCCCTACATCTACTTTCAAATCAATAAAAGAGTAATCTAGAATTTTTTCCCTAGATTTGAGTATTTTTTATATAAGTTGATTTTAAATTCTTGAGTTCATGTTTCTTTTAAAAGTTCTATTACTAATTATCGAATTGGTATATTGTTATTGAGATCCTTCATATCATGAATCATAACTCTTGAATTCATAATTCAAAATCAAGAAACAGTTAAGAATAGAGTTCAAGAAAGTCTTCGAGTTCAATTGTTAATCCTTTGTGATCAATTGTCGATTTGAGCTAAGTTTGAGGAAGTAAGTATGAGAATGAGAAGACTTGTATACATGAGTTCCATATTGTTATGTAAATCTTGAGTCGAGTTGTTTATGCCCATGAATTCCGCATGAACTTCATACATTAAGCATCTTTGAGTGGAGTAGTATCTTCGAGTTCTAAGTCTTTGAGCATTGATTTCCTAATCCTTTTGATATTATATTCCTACTTATGGGACTACTACATGTTACCCATAAAGCCCTTGACTTGATTTGTTCATGCCCATAATTCCGCATGAACCCTACGAGTCGAGTAGTCTAGAGATGAGTAGTATCATTGAGTCTTGAGTTTTGAGTACTGAGGTTCTTTATTGCTATTAAGATCCCTGAGTTGAGTCGTTCATGTTTATAATTCCACATGAACCCTATGATTTGAGTTATAAATTTTAAAAGCTTTTTAAAGCCAACACTTAAGTTCTTAAACTGAGTTTTGAGAATATAAAGATGAGTTTTGAGAAAAGAGTTTTCTAAAACATGATTAGTATGACAATCGAGTATGCCATCAATGTATGAGCAATATGGTATCTAGATATACCATCATTGTTTATGCAGTATGACTTCCCGAGTCATCAATGATAATATTATAATATGATTTTGAAATGTTTTTGAGAAAGAGTAGAATTGAGTTTATTTTCTTTAAAATGATATATGGGAACTAAGTATTCTCAAGAGTAAATGTGAAAATGAGAGGAAACTGAGTTTTCCAAAAGAGTTTTGAGCATTTTGAGTACCATTTCTTTTAGGAGAAAGATTTTTGAGTAATAATATCAAACCACAGAAAAAGTTATATTTTTAAGCATATGAGCTAGTATATTTTGGGAATAGTATTGAGCAACGATATAGGGGAGAGTTCAGATAACTCACTACCCTTATAAACCATGTAGCCAACGTGGGTAGAAAGGGTCATACTTTTAAGATGATTCCTTAATGCTTTTAAGCATAGACTAGTGGATCCACTTAGTGAGTAGGTCTTATACCCTGACAAAGTATAGAACAGTTCTGGCAGCGTGGGCGAGACATTGTATCATCACCTAGCTCATAGTGATGGTTGTCGGTTAGAGAAACTCCCATGGAGATATTTTATGTTCTTATATACACAGAGTTTATTTTGTATTTTTATATACAAACAAAGTTTATTTTGTATTCTTGCACACAAACAGAGTTACATTGTATTTTCTAATACATTGAGTTGATATCTACTGTTTTCAAAGCTTTCGATATATTGCATCTTGTATTGTTTCTTTATATTGAGTTGAGTATCCAGAGTTGAGTATCCAGAGTTGAGTACCAAGAGTCGAGTATCTTATTATTGAGTTTAGTCTTATTTCATTGAGTTGAATACCTTATCATTGAGTTGAGCCCTATTTTCTTTGAGTTGGGTTGAACTATGTTTTATTGAGTTCAGTTGAACTACATTTTATTGAGTTGAGTGAGTTGAGAAGAGGTAAGTATGTTTCCTTTTTATCAAGTTCAAACTTATGTTATGCTTTAGAATTCCCCTTACATGCTCGTACATTCCACGTACTGAGCCATTTGGCCTGCATCGTTTCATGATGCAGATACAAGGATTCAAGATCATCAACAGGCGCTTCATTGATAACACATGCAGTTCGAGTTAACTATGGTGAGCCTCCTTGCTTTCGGATGGTTCCACTTGTACTTTCAATTATATCAGTTGTTAGGATGTTGTGGGTCTTTCCCCGACTTCCATCTTTGTCAGTTAGAGGCTTCATAGATAGACGGTAGAGCTTGAGAAGTCTATAATATTTATCTTATTAAATGTAGTACAGACTTGAGTTGCCTATTGTTGGATAGTTGAATATTCTATTTATATTCGGAGTAAATCATTTGAGTTAAAGCTTTGTATTTGAGTTTCATGAATTTTATCCAGTTTTAAAGCTTTGTATGCTTGAATCAGTTTTTCGTTTGTGACTAGTCAGCCAGGATGAGGGTTCGCTTGGGGATCAGCAATGGTTTTCGAGTGCCAGCCACGTCCAGGGTGTAGGCTCGGGTCGTGATATATGCGGAAGCTAACTCAATAGATATTTGAAGAGGGGACAAAAACCAACTAGTCTGAATATGAATTATATAAAAAGAGTTTAGTGATGACTGAAACAACCACTTAACAACTCAAGCTAAATCTACTACGATGTTTGAAAAGCCTCTAATTGAGTTGAGTTGCTGGGACATGCCCCTAGCTAACTCTAACAAGACTGAAAACTGAAAATGAAGACTGAAATAGAAAAAATGTCTATTGCCCTCGAAGTATGAGGACTCACCACTGAAGTTGCTGAAGTCAGACTGAGAATCGATCTAAGCGCGATCTGGATGCTAATTACCCGAACCTACATCATGAAAGGATGTAGCGCAGAGTATGCGTCAGTACTTGGAATGTAATGAGCATGTAAGATGTAGATATGCTAAGTTGAACAAAGTATATAAGCTGAACAACGCATAACTGTGCAATGATATAATCTGAACAAGGATATAGATATGTACTGAAGTATAACTAAAAGATAATTTGAATGCAATGACCAAGTACTAATCATGAAGATAACATGTTGAATTGTATACTGAAGTAACTGCTGAAAACCTTATCAATGCACTAAGAGTCTGATTGTGGGAGCTACTTTTATCCGACATAAACCACGTGAGCTAAACATGGAATCTGATGTATACGCCCATCGAGTGGACCCAATATACCTTTCCAGGGGTATAAAGGCACGAGTGTGGCATGATAAGTAAAAACTGATACCCAATAGAGGGGACTTCTAAACCTACATTTGCACGTAGTTTTGAGACTTGGAGGGTATATTGAACCCTAGTCCAACTCGGTTCTAAGTATACTCCCAACTGAATGTATATGAAGCTAAAATGCACTAAGTAATGAGTAGCTCAAAACTGACATGCTAACTGAGAATGTAACATTTATATATACTGAAAATGTGAAATTCGAAATCGTAAGCATGATTCTCTGTCTAACTGACCTAGCAAGTATAATTCATGAACTAAGATAATTTACACAAACTAGGGTTCTGAGTTTTATACAAGGAATTATGCAATGTTTCCAAGAAAACATGTTATTTAGATATGGATACTATAGTAGTTTTGGGCTAAATTCATCCCTTAACTATGACTAAGACTTACGTTACATCCTTATACTATAATAGTGAACAAAAAATATCCTTTTTGTATTTAAAATAAAACAAAAATCATTCTTCTGTCTATTCCAGCTAAAAAAGTAACGTTGCTTTTCCAAAAAGTGATTTTGTCTCTCCAATCTCCCTATTTTGCCCCTCTCAAATCTGTCCCAATCAAGATCAAAAACAATTTTTTCTCTTCAACAAGAGTTGAAAATAGGGAAGACGGCTATACACAAACAAGGTAAAAGAATAAAAAATCATTGAAAATTTCTAGTTTTTTGTGATTTGAAAATATTTGCAATTTTCTATTTCTCAAACTAAAACATCTTCTCCATTCTTAAAACACTAGATATTGCGGGTTGCAGCATAACAACTAATCGGAACAATGTTGATTTGAAGTTTAAGTGGTCGATCGTCCACACCCAACTATGGTATTATCGATATTAAAAACATTTTAAAATTTTTTAATAAAATTTGCAATGCCTTTCATATTGATTAATAAGTAAGTATTACTGAGATTATGTAACTTTTTCAGTTGGCGAGATGAAGAGACTAATGTAAACTAGTGAGGAGCATAGACAAGCAAGCAGAGCCTACCCATCATGTGATTCGAACACTCTCAAAAATGATGGATCTAGAGGCACAACTTCAAAATTATTACAAGAATTAGAAGCAATTGGTGAAGAATTAACCATGGCTAAACAAGATCAACGAAACTCGAAGTTGCAATGTGAACATAATGAGAAATTGATATAGCAGTGGAAGTAGCTATTTTATGTTATATTAAACTCACTTGAACTTCTTGTATTAAATTCATAATGTATGTTCTTCAAGTTCAATAAAAAGCATTTGGTATAGTCTAATCATTTTTCTCCATTTTCACATCTTGAGCACTTCAAACTACGAAATAACCACTAAAGAAGCAAAAAAACAGGAGCAACAAATAGTAAAAAAAAACATAAACCTGCAAAATTGCAGAAAACCAACAAAAAACTGGGTAAACCAACAACAAAACAACAAAAATTGCCAGAAAAATTGAGTTTCCTTCTTAGTTTTTCTCTTGATTATTTTGCCAGAAACAATTGTTTATGATCTTGATTATTTTGTGAAGTTCAGAAAATTTGAGTTTCCTTCTTGGTTTTTCTGAATATGGAAGACACGAAACATATTTGAGAGGGTCAAAATAGGGAAATGAGAGAGAGAAAATTACTTTTTGAAAAAGCAACGTTAGTTTTTTAATTGGAATAGACAGAAGAATGATTTTTGTTATATTTTAAATACGACAAGGATGTTTTTTTGTTCACTATTATAGTACAAGGATGTAACCTAAGCCTTAGTCATAGTTAAGGGATGAATTTTGCCCAAAACTCGATACTATAGCAGCTGAAATAACCAAAATTCCCAAGATTTTACAAACCCTAGGTTTAAAAAGTTATGTGGAATCAAGGAATTGACTGAATTCTATGGACCTAGTGGATGAAAGGAAACCACTACTGAAATACCACATACCCGGTGACGAAATCTACGGAGAAATCCTTTGGATTTTGGGGCTGAACTTTGAAGAACTCTGTTGCTTGTTCTTGCAAGAATCTGGCGCCTCTTTCTGTTCATTTCGTTTTAACTTGGATGATTTTTGGATAATGAAGGTTCAGGGTATGTTTGACAAGATTATAAATACTACAGCAGTCAACTCTAGATCATGGGTTGGGTAATTCTTCTAGTGAATCTTAAAATGTCATAAGGCATAAGCTATAACTTTGCCATTATGTATCAATACACAACCCAGTCCAACTCTGAATGTATCACAATACACAACAAAGCCTTTTGTATCTTCCGGTAAGGTCAACATTGGGGCAGTGGTTAACGAGGTTTTCAATTCCTGAAAGCTTTTCTCACAAGTTTCATACCATTGAAACTTTGCTGTCTTCTGAGTCAACTTTGTCAACGGGGACGAAATATATTAAAACTCTCACACCCTTTTTTTTCTCAAAATTGAATGTTTTGGAAGAAAAGAGTTTTTCCAATTAAAGTGACGTTTTGAAAAGGAATTATTTTGATTATTCAGAGTCCCCACTTGGTATTTTGTTTTGGTGTTCCAAGTCACCTTATTTAAATTCCTAATCAAAAAGAAATTTGACTCGTTATTTTATTTGGTCTGTGAAATAAAAGATCGGGTAAGGAATTCTGTTGACCGAGGGAAAGGTATTAGGTATCCCTCGTGTCCCGTGGTTCTAGCAAGGTCGCTTTATTGACTTTTGTATGACTTGACTTAATTTTTGGATATTATATTATTTTAAAAAACTATTTACCCTCATTCTTTTATTTTAAACCTATTTAAAAGTTATCTTATGTTATAAGTGTGTGGACTTTTCATACATTTGTTTTTCATGCTTTTGACATTCGTTTGTTTCTTAATTTATCACTTTTCTTTTTTTTTTCTTTTTTTTTTCGTTGTAACGTTTTCACTGTTTTCCTTCTTTTTTACTTTTTAAATTTTTTATTTTATTTTATATATATTTTAACACTTTGTTTCTTTATTTTTTTCTTCTTACTTTTTGGTTTAATATTTTTTCTGTTACGCTTTATTTTCGCTTTTTTTTTATTATTCTTTTTCTTTCACGTTTGTTCTTTTTTTTTTATTATTTGTTTTTTTTCTTTTCTTCTTTTTTTTCTCTCGTCTTTCCCCTCACCTTTTCCTTATCCTTTTTTTATTGTTATTACTTTTTTATATTTCTTCTTCCGATAATGAATCCCTAAAACTTATATATCCTCTCGCTCTTTTTATGAGATTTGATCACTGAAACTTTTAATCCTATCTAAAAGGCTACAAGATGGCTTAATTAATTTTCGCAAACCTTAAATTTTATCTTCTAAACACTTTGGTTAGTAATTAATTATTCAAGCAATTAAATAACGAGCAATCAATTAACTACGTGGATTATCATCTAGTTATCACAAATAAAACATGCTTATGTCTTCTTAAATTACGAAAAAAAAATAACATGAGGCTAATGTAAAAAAAAAGAAACAGAGAACATTGTTCAAGAAAAATTGAGAAATTCATGGCATACATGTCTTTTCATGATTAAAAAATAAAATCAAACTTACATAAACTTTTTTTTTCCAAATAAGATAAATAAACAGGCTATGGCAAGAACGTGCCTTCAAATTGTTCTTTTGACTAAACAATGGAGAGTAAAGTATAAATCTACACATTTGCAAAGTTTAGCAAGCTAACTTTAAGATTCACGAACTTGAAACAATGAACAAAACCTCGAACTCAACTATTATTGTGTTGTGTTTTTTGTTGTTGTTGTTTTAGATTAGAAAAAGTGTTTTTTTTATGTGTGTGTCGTCTGTTGGTTTTATAGTGTGGATGATTTTTCCTTTCTATTTTCCTTCCCCTTTGTTGTGTGCCTGTGTTGTAGTATATGTAGTAGTAGTATGTGTGTGTTGTGTCGTGTGTGTTGTGTCGTATGTGTAGTGTTGTGTGTGAGGGTGTGTATTATAGTGGGGGGTAATGGGTAGATGTGGGGTTGTGTAAGTGGGTAATGGGGGTAGTGGGGTAGTTTAAGTTATTATATTTTAATAATTAATATATACCATGTAATATAATATAAAAAAATATAATATAACATAATATAAGAATATTATTTAATTATTTTTTAAACTAATAAAATAAATTATAAATAAGAAATATTAGCTTATCTATTAAACTAAAATTAAAATAAAACATATATTTTTGTTATTTTCAAAAAAATAAATTAAAATAAACTTACTAAAATAAGACAATCAAAATATCTCCCTTAGACATAAAAGAAATATTTAAGGAATAAAAAAAATAGTGTAAGACTTCATGTTCGTTCAAAAACTATGTGTCTACAAAAATCCCTCGACAAACCTCCTATAATAACCAGCAAATCCAAAGAAACTCCTAATATCAGTTGGAGATGTAGGTCTGGGCCAGTTCTGCATTACCTCAGTCTTTTGAGTGTCAACTCGAGTCTCTTCACCAGAAACAATATGGCCTAAAAATGCCACCGACTCAAGCCAAAACTTGCACTTGGATAATTTGGCATACAACTCTCTATCTTTGAGAGTTTGAAGAACTACTCGGAGATAACTAGCATGTTCCTCCTCATTCCTCGAATAAACCAGAATGTCGTCAATAAATACGATGACAAACATATCAAGATATGGTTTAAACACTCTGTTCATAAGGTCCACAAACGTTGCAGGAGCATTAGTCAAACCAAAAGACATAATTAGAAACTCATAATGACCATGGGGGGTCATGAATGCTCTTTTCATGATGTCACTTTCTCTTACTCTCACCTAATGATAGCCAGATCTAAGGTCTGTCTTAGAAAAACATGTGGCACCCTGAAGTTGATCAATGAGATCATCAATTCTCAGAAGGGGATACTTATTCTCTATAGTGACCTTGTTCAATTGGCGGTAATCAATACACATCCTAATAGAACCATATTTCTTTCTCACAAATAAGACCGGAATGCCCCAAGGTGAGAAACTCGATCGAATGAAACCTTTAACAAGAAGGTCTTTCAGCTGCTCTTTTAACTCTTTCAATTCAACGAGAGCCATTCTGTATGGCGGAATAGAAATAGGTCGAGTATCAGAAATAATATCTATACCAAAGTCTACTTCTCTCTCAGGAGGGACTCCGTGGAGATCATCTGGAAAAACCTCTAGAAACTCATTCACAAATGGAATTGACGAAATAGATAGTGTCTCAACACTAGATTCATTAACTCGGACTAAGGGATAGATGCACCACTTGGAAACTAACTTTTTGGCCTTAAGGTACGAAATAAAATGACCCTTAGGCACCGCTGAACTACTCCTCCACTATATAAATGGCTCTTTAGGAAACTGGAACTTAACTACTCGAGTTTTACATTCAACTGAGGCATAACAAGCATGAAGTCAATCCATACCTAGAATGACATCAAATTCAACCATATCTAGCTCGACTAAGTCAGCCATGGTGTCCTTATGATTGACAGAGATGGTACAATCATGATAAACTCTCTTAGCTAGAATAGACTCACCGTCAGGTGTGGAAACACTGAGAGCTCAAGAAGTTAATCAGGAAGGATATCAAAACTTATAGGAATATACGGAGTCACAAAAGATAGACTCGCACATAGGTCAATTAATGCATATAGATCAAAAGTAAGGACTTTGATCACACCAATGACAACATCAGGTGAATTCTCTTTCTCTTGGCGACTGGTAATAGCATACAAACGGTTTGCTCCTCTACCTATCCCTGAAATAGCTCCTCTAGGTGTAGCTCTGTTTGGCGGAGCCGCTGAAGAAGATTGGGCTCTAATGCCCCAATTACCACTACTCTTCCTGTTCTAAGGGAATTATCTCATGAAGTAACCTGTCTGACCACACTATAAGCAACTAGTGGAGCAATCACGACACGATCCTGGGTGGTTCCTACCAAACTTAGCACATGTAGGGATCCAATTGGCCCCTTTTGCCACATTACCCTGAGATTGAGTAGGTATGGCTCTGAAGTTCGGCGAATTCTGATTCCTGAACTAACCTCTCTTCTTTGGTGCAGGTGCACTAGAAGATGATGTTGCAAGTCCAGTTGGCCTTTGCTGAAAGAATGAGCGGTTTGCATTTCCGGTCTTCTGTTGTTCGGATTCGTTACATATGGTCTTAGCCTTCTTGCTGCGGAACTCTTCCTGATCTCTCAACATGTATAACTCAACTTGTTGCACATGGAACATAAGCCTTGATATGCCCATGGCTCCTATCAACATCGCAGCCCTACCCTTTTTGCTTGACAAACAGGACAGTCTAGAAACAAATAGACTGATCCTTCTCCTCATGTCAGCAACTATATCCAAAGCATAGCGGGATAGTTGAGTGAACTTGAGTCTGTACTTATGGACACTCATGGATTCCTGCTTAAGAGTGACAAATTCTCTTACCTTTGCCTCTATTAGTTCATAGGGAAAGAAACACCCCATGAAGGCACTTTCTAACACAACCCAGCTCACAATTGGTGCCTCTTCATCTATACTCTTCTTCTATTGGTCGTACCATATCCTAGAAACACCCTTTAGTTGGTATGCAACTAGTTCCACACTCTCAACATCTGCAACATGCATCACCTTAAACACTTTCAGCAACTCTTCCATAATGTTTTCCGGATACTCAGTGACACTTAAACCGGTTAAGTCTGGAGGATTCATTCTCAAGAACTCACGAATCCTGGATGTATGAGCCACATCTTGTCGAACCCCACTATGTTGACCTGCTTGGTTGGTCACAACTTGACTCAACATCCGGATAGCATCCCAGAACTCAGCATTAGTGACCTCTTCTTTAGAGTTGCACTTCTGGTGCATTGGGGAGCCCTTGATCCTGAGGATCAACATTTCTACTAGCACGACGATATATAATAGCTCTTCGTGGAGGCATGATCTCAAAGATACACGCAAGTACGAATTAGAAAGAAACTTTCATAGAGTTAAACTCTATCCCACCAAAAAAGTATGAAAAAAGTCAGATATTTCCTAACAGTTGTAGCTTCCTAATTATAGATGTGGTGCGCTACACACCGATAACCAGGTTTCTACAGATATAGATTCATAGACACACTAGGAATCTTGAACTCTGTGCAATTATACCAATTTTTTCACTCCCCGAGCCTATAACCTAGATGTAACTGGCACTCGGGAACCATTGCTGGTCCCTAAGCGAACCCTTGGCCTTTCTCAATAATCAGCGGAATACTTACTCAACAATATATGAACGCAAAAGTAAATGTTTCTCAAAAGTCTCAAAGTAAATAACTCAGAATATTTAGAAAAGCATTCAACTGGCCAAAAGAGGCAACTCAAGGCTTAAACATTAATAATTGAAAATGGAGAAGACTTCTCAAAATACTATAGTCTATAAAGCCTCTAATAACTATGATGGAAGCCGGGACAAGACTCACGACATCCTAACAAAATAAAATTCATAAATGTGAAGCCCTTCGGAAAGGAGGGGAGGCTCATCAAACTTACTGGAATGTGATGGGATCAACGAAGTGCTGGTTGATGACCTTTAATACCTATATCTACATCATAAAAAGATGCAGGCCAAATGGGGTCAGTACATTGAATGTAAGAGAATGTAAGGGGAACTCTAAAGCATAGACATAAAATTGAACTTATAAAAAGAAGAATATACTCACCTCATCTCAACTCATCTCAAGGATACTCAACTCAATAACACTCAACTCAATTCAATATAAAAGCACCAATAAACATGTTGTATAAAGAAAACTGTTAAAATAGTAAGTAATAGCTCAATGTATTTAAAATTACAATAATAAACTTTTTTACTCTTATTTGGGAGATTCTCTAACCGACAGTAATCACTATGAGATATGTGATGATACAACGTCTTGCTCACGCTGGTAGAACTGTCTTATACCTTGCCGGAGTATTAGACATTCTCAAGTAAGTGGATTCACTAAGCTATGCTTAAAAATAAATAAGGAATCATCTAAAAGGTATGACCCTTTACCTGTGTTGGCATACATGGTTTATGATGATTTTGAGTTGTTTGAACTCGTCCCCATATCAGTGCTCAATACTACTCCCAATAATATAACGCATGCTCATATTTTAAAAACATTTCCTCATCCTCAAACTTTGATATTATTACTCAAAAGGTTCTCTTAAAAGAGATTACGCTAAAAAACTCCTCATGAACTCATTTGGAAATCAAGGTTTCCTCTTGTTTTTAAATGTAAAACATTTACACGTGGGAATACTTAGTTTCCTTATATTCATTTTTGAAAACATGAACTCAACTCTCTTCATCCTCATACACAATTACTCAAGTCTTAAAACAAGTTTTAAAAGTTTGTAAAAGACTTCTCAAATTGACTCGAAAGGACTTCCTCGAACTTTACTCTTAACTCTATCTTGAATTTGAAATGTGAATTAAAAAGTTATTATTCATGATATATAGGATCTCTTGATGATTAATGCAGGTTTAAATAGTTAGGATTAAGAAGAGGATGAAAGCTCGACTCAAAGAAACAAGTGTAGAACGAGAATGAAGAAGAAAAACGGCCTGACGCTTCGGGCGCAAGGGTGGCACATCGTGCCAGGTCTTCACTTACTGGGGGCCATATTTGGCGCACTGCTGAACCCCACGCCAGGCCTGCTGATGCATCGGGGGCGCGGCGCCCCAGCCCTTTTCTTGAACATCCTCACAAATTTTTCTTCTCAATTGTTTGCCCTAATTCACCTAAAATTGATTGACTTCTTAAACCCAACATAATTAAGTGAAAATCTAGTCAAATTTCCTCAAGAATAACCCTCAAACTCAAAACCCTCGCCTCAAGAACTCATCAAACTTCATTAATAACGAATGAAGAACAAAACCTCAAGAAAACTCATCAAGAACCTCAATACATGGATTTCATGGACGAATTTGATAAATAAACTCATGATTGGCGTGAGAGTGAACTAACCCATCACTATGAAAACTTACATACCTCGAAAGGATCAAATCCTTGGCGAAATTCCTCAAAGTTCGCAAGAAATCTTGAACTCTTGAAGCTTTTCTCCCTTTTCTCCGCTTGAATTTTTCCCTAACCTTCCAAAAGTTTATAGACTTTAGCATAAACTGATTTTAATCAAATTTTACCCCTAATTTGGGTGAAAAGCATGTGGGGCTAGTGGGGGTAACTAAAAGATCAAAATACCCCTCCTTAAAATGGATGCATTGCCTTAACTAGATAGGTTGCACTCAAACAGACATATCTCCTTCAGCCGAACTCGGAATTTATCAAACTCGGCGGCATTGTAAAGAGGATTCAAGGACATTCGTTTTGATATCTCATGGACCACCTAAATCATCCTGCACTGAAAGTTATGGTCATTTGAAGTTTACCCAAAACTCACAATTGAAGACTAACTTGCATAATTCTCAAATTGGCTATTTCTAATTTAGTTCTTAATAAAATTAGCCCTTTATAAGATCGAGGTGTTACACCAACAACTATAACTTTTTGGATTAATCGACATGGTAAGGGTAAAGACTAACTCCCACACCAAAGGAATCACAACCCGAGATGATGGCTTATATAAAATGATAATATGTTACAAATGTTATCTAACACGTGATCATTGACATTAAAGGGTCGTTTGGTAGAGTGTATTAGAAAAAATAATGCATGTATTAGCCTTGTGTGTTACTAGTACCTTGTTTGTTACTCATTTCAAATCTATGTATAAGTAATGCTTGCATTACTTATACACTCTATTGTGTATTAAGGTGTGCATTGGTAATACGATAGATTTCTAGTTATTAGCAATGCAATGGTTTTAATGCGTGCATTAACTCAATTAAAGACACAATTTCCCCTCAATTCCTTTTTATATATTTTCCACCATAATAGTGAAGGGTATCTTTGTAAATAATTTTTTTAATGCAATGCATTCTATTTTGACCGCATCAAACAAAATCGTGCATAAAAATAATCTATGTTTAATTAATGCAAGCATAACTAATACATGCATTGCTAATGCAAGCATTACTAATACACTCTATTTAGCATTATTTAAATACACTCTACCAAATGAATCCTTAATAGCATAAACAACCTAAACTGGGGATTCAAATTTATAAAAGATCTTTTAAAATGTAATAAAGCAGATCAACATTTATTCAAGTTGTATATCACTCTTATACTAAAATATAACAAATACAATGAGATATTCTGTTAAACACCAAACAAGAATGACAACTTCAATTAGCACCTGTCGAGAAGTCTAAGATATGCTCATGCATTCAATAAACATCCATTACAGATTTATCAAGCTTCACCGCCAATCTATGTAGTCTGAGTTTAGACTACTCATATACACATAAGCTTAGACTTTCTAAAAGTTCAAGAATACAATCACAAGTTAAGTAAGCACACCAATGATTTTTCACATGACAAGTAACAATTTATAGAACAAAAATGTGGCACATGCCCTGGCCTCAATTAGCATGTAGCAAACATCAAATCTAATTAACTGTAAATTATTCTTTTGGGTATATGCATACATAGTGAAGTACAAAAGTATGTTGACATTGCAAGCTTAAATAATTAGTAAAGTAGATCTGCCTCTTATTGAAAATAATAATAATCAGATTATTTGAACATTCTCCAATTCAAATTAATAATAAATATAATATATTCACACATTCTCCACTCAAATTAATAGTCTTATCTAACAGGCTTTATTCCAAGTCCTTTTCTCCCCTCGGACATGGTAATTATCTCCATCCTTATCAATTGCATATTTGCTTTCCAATCTCTTGCCTCATTCAAACCTTTTTTGCTTTCATCATAATGTGTGTCAGAGTAAAAAGAATTGACCATTAATAAAAGAAAGAAAAAAATGTTAGAAAGTGAATTAATTTTGTGCATACGCAAACACACTAAAAATAACAAAAAATTTACATTCATCATATAGCTCATCATACACATTGAAAATAACAAAATCTTTTATTCATCATTTAGAACTCATCAAGTACATTGAAAATAATGACAGTTTTATATTCATCGTGTACTCATCAAGCACATTGAAATTAACGAAAATTATACATTCATCATGTAACTCATCGAGCAAATTAAAAATAATAACAATTTTATATTCATCACGAAACTGAGCAAACACATTGAAAATAAGAATAGTTTTTATAGAAAATCGGACTCAATGTAATTTCTATCAATTTCTTACATTTCCTAATCCAAATACATAATTAACTCTAATTTACGACAATAAAAAAATTCTACTATAATGAAATATTGCTACAAGTAAACATAATATAAAAAAAATTCTCCAAAGAACATTTGGTCGTCATAGTGAATTGTTGATATAGAAAAGGTAGAACGAGTGTAGACTTCCAGCCTTTTTACTTGCCTTATCTTCAGCTGTTGAACCAAGTTCGTGAATCGCTAAACAGAAGCATTAGCACCCCAAAACAAAAGCTTGGTCTCCTAAATCCTTAGTTGGTATATATACAACTAGCTAAATAGATTTAGAAAATTAGAAAAGTTTTTGTGCGATATGTGCCCATTTTCTCATCATCATCTTCTACACATTTGTGAAATCCAATCAACCCTCCTGATATCCATGGAACCCTAGGCAAGTTATTGTTTAGACTTTCTTTAGTGGCCCCAAGGGGGTAGGATTTGCATGCAGGACTGAAATTAAGATAGTCTTCAATAAAATTTATGCGACTAACTAGTAGAACCAATAGATCATGTTGAGGCACCGATCAATCAACCCTTTTTTAAGTATCAAGCCCTAGATAAGAAATGATTGAACCGAATTATTTTGAAATAAACCTAAATTGCAACAAACCCGAATCGCAAATGAGCAGCTTCGATATTATCAAGGTGATGATTTATGGGAAGGGACAAAATTTTCGCTTTCTTCCATGGTAGTTGTGCAAACGGCATAGTCCAAATGAGTGAGGCTATGTTAGGTTCAATAGGGTTTTATAATTGAAATAATTACTAGGATGGTCCCTTTTCAATAGTTTTTAGTCAAAATTATCCAGTATTTAAATGATATGTTTATTTTAATCTTTTCAATATAATCATATTCATATTTATTCCCCCCACCTTTGATAAACCAATAGAATGGACCTAAAACCAATAATGACTACAAAAAAACATGACAAAACCAACCAACTCGGTCGATTTGATTAAAAATAGGAAGTTAAAGATGCTCGAAATGGCATTTGAAGGTCAGGTAGATTAATGGGACAATTTTGGCTTAGATCTTCTACTTTTTGAGATAGCAATCAAATTTTAGTCACCAAAAAATATATAATTAAAAAGTAGTCAATCATATTGTAAAAATTAAAAGTAATATCTCGCTTACACTCAAATATTTTTATCTTTTAAATCTCTAGTGAAGCACCTTTGATCCAATTACCTCGAAACTAACAATGACTATAAAAAAATGTAAAATTGACTAGTTTTGGATTGATCGATTCTTGCGATTTGATCTAAACTTAAAGATGCTTAGGATTATACGTTGAGGACATAGGGTTCTGGACCATTTATTGATAAAAATATTGTTGGCATTGACCCAATTAACATATCACTTAACATTTCAGATGTGTTGGTGAATGGAGAATATATATATTTCATTTGCAACTTATTTTTTTTGAGTGTCTCAACTAAACTGCATTTTATCTCTAAAATGTTACTTTTGTAGACAAAAACACTTGCAGTGAAACATGTATTGGAAGATTTGGTACTAAATCGACATATAAGGTTTTTTATGGTGTGACATCAATGCCCACATGAAAGAATATGAACTAATATCTGAAAGCTTTGTATTCTTGAAAAGTTTAAATATTTTGTATGACTTGTCAGACATAATAGACTCATATCAAATGAGCTTTGATTTACTTGAAAAATAATTGAGTCACATATGTATGAACGATGTGACTTTAGTGTGAAGGACTTCTTACATATTATCAGGGCCTGTCAAAAATCTAAATACATTTGGATTTAACTCATCTCGTAGATTAAACGTGATGTTATCATGAATACTAAGTCATTGCTTGAATGACTTGATGATATTATAAACAACAGCTGACAACCCTCTTATAGTGCTAATTTTATAATTTCTAACATTTCTATATAATAAATGACATATATGGAAAGAATGAAATAGAAATTTGATTGAGCGAAACATTTCATCACCAAATAATTTTCACATTTTTAGTTTGAATTTTTATTTTTATTTTAAAAACAATTATCTGGAATTCAATTTTTTGTGCATACTTATTTTATGAAATTATATTTGATTAATCTAGTGAGAAGTGTGCTAAAGATATTGCAATATACTTTGCAAATTATATTTAGATTTTAGCAAAAAGTAGAGTCAATATTTTTAATAATACATTCAAATTTGATCTATGAATTTAAAATTTAATTAATTAGCACATATACCAATTCAACAGACACCACATATATTATTAATCATCATTATACCAAAGAAGGATAAGTTGTTAGAATATCCTCATTTCACATTTAGATTAGGGTAAAATTTCAACAGCATTAACTGTTTATATAAATCAAAACACTATATATGATTATACATGTAATTCTATTACTAAAAAAAAATCAAATTAGTTATTTTTAAATTAAAATATTTGTGACACGCACATGTATATGTACTAGTGAATAATAATAATAACTTGCTTATTAATGGTAGTACTAACTTACGATAAATATTTTTATAATTTGATTTGATGTCTAATTTTAGTTCACCTTCGCTTACTTACTATAAATAATTAATAATTTAGAAATTGATTTGATGTCCAAATTCAACTCATCATTGCTTTAATGATTTTTGTCTATAACATATTTTTAATAATTTTTACTAGATTTTGAACACGTACATAGAACATGTGTCCCGTGTAGATTTTATAGATCCATTACAAAGATTAAAATTCTATGAAAATATGTATGCAATGAGCATTTGCTAACACTCAAACTACTCTCTAAGCAAATTCAAAGAGTAAGCGGTTATCCTCAATAAAAAAATACCCAACTAAGAGTCTGGGTTGAATCCCACAAAGAGTTGTATAGTGCTAGGAATTCTATCAAGAAATTTAGAATGTAAATCAATTCATTTACCGTAATTAAGAACAGTGGGTGGATGATTCCACCAAATTCATGAAAAGGATTTTGGTATTAATAGCCAAAATTAAACTAACATTTCAGAAATTCAAATAAGAAACAAGTAATCTAGGGGTGTGGCGATGGGAAATCGATGTCACATAGGGGTAATTGTGTTGCTCAATAGTACTAAAATTCATGGATAGGCTGGGTCATCTTCAATGACACTAATCTTATTTCAATCTCATATCATCGGTTCATATAATCTCATTTCGCTCTCATATATGTGCAAACTAAACAACCCAATACCTTACACTATTCTCTTTGTCGAGAAGAATTAGGGAAAGTAGAGTCTGACCTATAATCTCTTTTTCAAGCAAACTACAAACATCAAACCTAAATTGCAAGTATCAAACAAATTATCCACTCAAATCAATCTCTTTCGAGCATCAATTGGAGATTGAAAATAGGATTAAGTTTGCAACTTTAACCCATAAGTTAACCCCATGCTAGTTAGCACTAATCCATAGATGAACAACAATAAAACAGAGCAAAATGCAATACCCACTACATTAAATCAACACCCAACCCCATGATTACACCCCTAGACTTTGGGGTTTTAGCCACCCATCACAATATGTAAAGAAATTATACCTTTCATGAAAGCAATCATGGGTAATATGGAATTAAGAAATTATAAGCAACACCCACTTTAATTTCAAATTCAAATTGTAATTTTCAAGAGGAAAGTTGAAAACCTCAAAATATTTCTCTCTAAATACTCAAAACTCTCCAAAAGCCTGCTTTTTCACTATCTTTTGGGCTATTTATAGTTTCCAAAAAATTGGCAAAAAACTCACTGCGTGACCACTTCGCCAATGTTAGTCGGGCTCACCAAGCTAATTCAGTGGATTACTATTTTCTTCTTAGCTCACCTTTCTCTTGATTTAGGCTTCAGGTATTTGAACTTTAGTCAGCGAGCTCACTCAAGTCTTCCTTTCAGAATCGGTGAATCACCGAGTACCATCTTTATTCGTCTTTGAAGCCTGTGATTTTCCACCTAGTCTTATCACCTTCGGCGATGCTTAGTATGTTCGCCCTTTGCATTGCACGAGTCGCCTTTCCTATTTAAGTTCATCGACCTGTCTCAAATAATTTAAGTGTTGAGCACTGTCACCTTGGGCGAGGTCGAGCCAATTGGGTGATCCACCATTCTTGATAGGCGATCAACAATGTGGAGTTTACATTTCATTCTATGTTTTGGGCCTTTCATCAAAATAGTCATCCTTGTCTTGTCCCTTACTCCTCATAGCAGCAAATCATCAAAATATCATTAGAATAGGACATAATTTGACATTGAGGATACTAATTTTTAAATTAAATAGGTCTGAAATGAGTGTAAATCTACAACTCATCAACCCCCCCCCCCCAAACCTAATCTTTTGCTTGTACTCAGGTAAATCATTAGCACAATAGTTCAACAAGGATGTCTAGAAAAGTTCTCAATGAGAGGTAATATGCAAGTGTCACTACAAGACTAATGAGGGTGAAATACGGTACTAATATCCAATCTAGTACATAACTGAGCCTCCAAGGTCCTCTAAATGTTAGAAGTAAGTTGCATACCTCTATCTAATATGTTGGAAATTGGAACTCTATGCAATCGAACAATCTCATGGACATATAAGTTGGATAACTTCTCAGCATTATAAGTCACCTTAACCAGAATAAAGTGCGAAGACTTAGTCAACCTGTCAACAGTCACCCATATCGAATCAAACTTACCAAATGTCTTTGGAAGACCAACCATGAGTCCATCACAATCCTTTCCCAATTCTATTCTGGAATGGGCATTCTTTGAAGTGTCCCTCCAAGCCTATGGTGTTTATACTTTAACTACTGAAAGTTCGGACATTGGGCAACAAAATTGACAATGCCACGTTTCATTCTACTCTACCAATAATGTTGTCTCAGATAACGATACATCTTGGTTGCACCAAGATATATAAAATACCTCAAACTATGAGACTTTGCAACAATATTCTAAGTTAAAATATCAACAGAGAGAACAAACATCCTTCTCTTAATTCTCAAGACGCATTCCTAACCAATCACATCCTCCTGAGCCTTTCCTCGCATTACCATATCATGATTCGGCTTAGCTTCTCATAATCAAACTACTTTCTTTTAATCTTGTCATGAAAACTAGATCTTGCCTCCACACAGGCCAAATAATCTTCCTTTCTCAGTTACTTCCATGTTTATAAAGTCATTAGCCCAAGTTTGAACCTCTCTAGCCAATGGGCGTCTAGAAACATGTATATGGGCTAAACTCCCCATGCTCCCTGCTTTTCTACTCAGGGCATCAACAACAACATTAGCTTTTCCCGGGTGATAAAGGATAGTAACTTCATAGTCCTCCAATAACTCCATCCACCTCTTCTGCCTCAAATTTAGGTCTTTCTGAGTGAACACATTTTGTAAATTGTGATGATCTACATATACTTCACACTTGACCCCATATAGATAATGCATCCACTTCTTCAATGCAAATACAACATCAGTAAAATCCAAATCATGAGTGGGGTAGTTACGTTCATGCACTTTCAATTGCCTTGAAGCATAGGAAATTACAATCCACTCCTGTATTAATAGTGCAGCTAAACCACAATAATCTGCATCACAATAAATAATGAAATTTTTCCCTCCACAGGCAAGCCAAGGATCGGTACAGTCGTCAACAAGGTCTTGAGTTTCATAAAACTCTCTTCACACTCATCACACCATACAAATGGAATATTTTGTTTGATAAATTGGTCAGTTATGAAACAATGGAAGAAAATCCCTTTATTAATTGACGGTAGTAACTAGCAAGACCAACAAAGCTCCTTACCTCAGAAACATTAGTGAACCTTGCCTTACTCTTCACTGCTTCAATCTTTGGAGGATCCACAGTTACTCAATCCTTAGATACCACGTGTCACAAGAAGGACACTAAATCAAGCCATAACTCACATTTTAAAAATTTGGCATAAAGTCTTTTCTTCCTTAACAATCCCAATACAATTCTCAAATGCTCTTCATGTTCTTTCATGCCCTTGGAGTAGATCGGTATATCATCAATAACTACAATAACTAAGAGATCCAGATATGGCTTAAAAATTCCATTTCTCAGGCTAATGAAAGAATTAGGGGCATTCGTAAAACCAAAATACATTACTAAGAACTCATAATGCCCATACCTTATTCCAAAAGCAGTCTTTGGCACATGTGCTACCCGCATGATAACCAAACCTCAAATTATTTTTTTAGAAGATAGAAGCACTCTATAACTGATCAAACAATCCATTAATGTGAGGAATGGGGTACTTATTCTTAATAGTCACATTATTTAGTTATATGTAGTCTATGAACATCCGAAAACTACTGTCCTTGTTCTTCACAAATAAAACTAGAGCACCCCAAGGAGAGGCACTAGATCAGATAAAACCTTTACTTAACAACTCTTGAAGTTGGGTCTTCAACTCACTCAACTCAGTCGTGGATATTCTTTAAGGTGGAATGGAAATGGGGTGAGTCCCCGACTCCAGTCAATAGAGATATCAATATCCCTATCTGATAGCATACAAGGTAGGTCTGTAGGAATAACATACACACACAATCGAAATAGACTCATTCGAAGGCAATTTGGAAATATCATCCCTAAGATGTGCCAAGAATGTTGAACAACCCTTACTCACCAACCTCTTAGCACGAATAAAAGAGAGAAACATAACTGAGGTAGGATTAGAGTCACCCTCCCACATTAGCGAATAAATCCCAGGCTTAGCCAAGGTCACTGTGTTAACATTGCATTTAAAGATAGAAAAATTTGGAGAAATCCAAGTCATACCGAGAATTACATCAAAATCAACAATCTCCTAAATAATCAAATCTACATAAGTTTTTCTCACCACAAAAGTCACAAGGAAAGACCTATATACCTTCTCAAATAGCAAAGACTTGCAAATAAGAGTACAAACACGAATAGGCATGTCAAGTAAGTCACAATGAAATTCAAGTCTATTAGCTAGTGAGGAAGATATATAAAAAAGGTGGATCTAGGATAAAACAATATGGAAGCTATACGATCACAGACTAGAAGAGTACTTGTGATAACAATAACAGATGCCTCTGCCTCTGGCCTCCTAGGAAAGCATAACAATGGCCTCTATGGCCTGTTTGACCATGACCCCTGCCGAATAGCGCTCTAGTAGTCTCAACCCCTGCCGAACTGGTGACCACCATTACCTTGGCCACCACGTCCTCCCGAATGACGACCTCTACCATAACAACCTCTACCTCTAACTGTAGTGGATCTGTAACCCTGATCATACCAAGCCTGAATTTGCCTCGAACATTATTTCCTAATATGCCCAATCTCAACATATCCATAACAAATCCTGGAGTCGAGAGTAGATCTCTATGGAGATGAAGAAGACTGAAGTTAACCCCAAAACTCAAAAAAAGGTTCAGTGGTTTGTGACAGACCCTCAGCTAAAACCTCCAATAAAGACTGAATACAATGGGATGGATAACCTCCAAAATCATGCCCTCATGAGTATGAACCGCTAAATTCACCTCCCTTATGGAACTTCTTAAACATTGACATATTGGCAAAGTCATCTGGCTTCACCCCCTCTACCTCTATCACAAAATCAACCACTTCTTGAAATGATTTTGCAGAAGCAGCCACCTATAAAGCTGGAATTTGATAATCTTACCTCAATCCCTTAATAAAGAGGGGAATCCTTTCTTATGGACTGAAGCAAGGCTGAGTGGCATACCTAGATAAAACACAAATTTGACCTCATAAGCTGCAACAAATATCTTCCAGTGCTCTATATTTAATAACTCATCTCTCCTCTTATCCCTCAAAGTCTGGGGTATATACTTCTCCATGAAGAAGCGAGAAATTGTTTCCCAAGTCATAGGTAGTGCCTTTGCTGGTCTGCACTCAACATGAGACCGCAACCATAATTTAGTATCTCCCTGGAACTGGTATGTCACAAATTCATTACCAAATCGCTCCACTATATCCATCAAATCAAGCAGCTCATGAAAACAAACAAGGAAATCTTAAGCATCTTCAGATTCAATACCCGTGAAGACAGGAGGTTTCAACTTAAAGAACATAATAAAGAGATCATGGTGGTCACTAGTCATTATAGGCCCCATAGTGAATCAAGGAAATGTGCATATTTCCAATGATGCATTCATGCGGGGAGCCACAAAAGTTGCATGTTGTACTTTATGAACTTGAGGTGCTGGTGTAGAAAATGCCTGGGGTGCTTGGCCCTGATCGAATAACAAACTGAGATAAGTGAGAACCTGATTGATCATCTATGGGTGTTTGATTGATTGACTCCACCAACTGTGGTGTTAAGGTTCATAATGGTTCAAAATCCTCTTTTGTGTCGGTTGTAAAAGCAAAGCATGGTCTTGATCCAATTCCGATTGAGTTGAAGAAAGTAGTACTTAAAAAGTCCATTGAGGCTTTCTCCCAACGGGGGGAGATGGAGTGCTTTTATATCAAGGTCGTTTGTGTATTCCCAAAGTAGATGACTTGAGAGATAAAACCTTATCAGAAGCCTATAGTTCTCGAGATTCCATTCTCCCAACGGCCACCAAGATGTACTGTGACTTGCGGGAGGTCTATTGGTGGAATGTGATGAAGAAAGATCTTGTGAAATTTATGGCTAAGTGTCCTAATTGTCAACAAGTGAAAGTCAAGCATCAAATGCCAAGAGGTTTATCCCAAGATACTATATTCCTACTTTGAAGTAGGAAAATTTGAACATGGACTTTATTGTTGGTTTACTCCACACCAGGCGGCAACATCACTTGATTTGGGTTATAGTGGATAATATGATGAAGTTGGCTCATTTCATTTCGATAAAAGGCCCAAAATAGTCCCTCATTTTTGGATTAAGACTCAAATTCATCATTGAGTTTTCACATGGAGCATTAATAGTCCCTCATATTTACAATATTGGTGCACCTTCAACATCAAACTCTTTTCATACCCTTTTCTCCTCAATAAAATGATTAAAGTCACTAATTTTTACTACCATGTTAAAATTCACCATGTTCTTTGCTGTAAGCACATTCTAACTAAGGATTCTTGGATTCTCCACGAATAGTGAGCCAACTTTTTTCCCTTCAACTCGACTCTTTAGTCTTAAAAACATTGGTTTTAAAATGAGTCAACTATCGATGTATGTTCATTGGTCTAACCCTGGATGTCAAAAGGATCCTTGGATTAATCTCGTAGTTCCTACAGAGTGGAGATCATGGGATTAGCTATGGTTTTTCCTTTTGTTTTGCCACAATTAGTTCAAATACCGAATTCATCTCTCTTTTTAGAGGATGTGTCTATAGCACCTCGGTCTTAGAAAGAGCTAATTTTAGAAAGAACTAAATTGGAAAGAGCTAATTTGAGATTTGTGCAAGTTAGTCTTCAATTGGGAGTTTTGGGACAACTTCAAACGACCATAACTTTCAGCACAAGATGATTTAGGTGGCCCATGAGATATCAAATGAAAGGTCTTTGGGTCCTCTTTCCAACATCCCTGAGTTTGCCAAATTCCAAGTTCGGATGAGGGAAATATGCCTATTTGAGTTCAGCCTGTCCAGTTAAGGAAATTCATCCGAATGAAAGAGGGGTATTTTTGTCATTTCCTTTGCACACTAATTCCACACGTTTTTTCACCCAAATTAAGGGTCAAATATGATTAAAATCAGTTTATGCTAAAGTCTAAAAACGTTTGGAAGGTTAGGGAAAAGTTTAAGTGGAGGAAAGGGAGAAAAAATTCAATCGTTCAAGATTTCTTGCAATCTTTGAGGATTTTCACCAAGAATTTGATTATTTCGAGGTATGTAAGTTTTCACACTGATAAGTTAGTTCACCCTCATGCCAATCTTGAGTTTCGTTATCAAATTCGTCCGTGAAATCCGTGTATTGAGATTCTTGATGAGTTTTCTTGAAGTTTTGTTCTTCATTTATTATTAATGAGGTTTGATGAGTTCTTGAGGTGAGGGTTTTGAGTTTGAGGGTTGTTCTTGAGGATATTTAAGTAGATTTTTGTTTACTTATGTTGGGTTTACCAATCTAAGAGAGTTTGGAAGAAATTAATCGATTCTAGGTGAATTAGGGGAAAAATCTAGAAGAAAAATTCGTCGAAACTATCTGGAAAAGGGCTGGGGCACCGCCCCCCGATGCGCCAGCCGTACGCCAGAAATGACCCTCGGTAATGGAAGACCTGTTGTGACGCGCCATCTCTGCACCAAAAGCATTAGGCCACTTTTCTTTTTCATTCTCATTTTGTACATGTTCCTTTGAGTTGAACTTTCATTCTCTTCTTAATCCTAACTACTTAAACCTTCATTAATTTTTGGGAGATCCTTATATATCATGAATCATAACTCTTGAATTCACATTTCAAATTCAAGATAGAGTTAAGAGTAAAGTTCGAGGGAGTCCTTTTGAGAAGTCTTTTACAAACTTTTAAAACTTATTTTAAGACTTGAGAAGTTGAGTACTTGCATGAGTGATACACTCAAATTATACCTCCCTAAAGAAGTGATACGCTCAAATTACACCTCCCTAAAGAAGCATAAGCGATCGTTATCAACTAAAGAACCCAACTTGTAGGTTGGGGTAGATCCCGCGAGGAAAATGGTTTAGACTTTACATTAACCAACAATTATATTCAATTTGTCAAATTACTTCCCGAAACAAGTAATTAAAAAGGGGGGGGGTTGTGAATAAAATTTTAAGAATTCAACAAGTAATAGAAATCAAAAGTCAATATTTGGTTGTAATCAAGATGAGAGAAATAACTAGGGTATATGTGTTCCCCACAAGCTCATAACGCAGTAATCCTAGTAATAGCAATCCTTTCTTAGTGCACTACATGCAAACTGATAAGTTAGGTATCTCTAAATCCTTAGTCCGGCATCTAGAGAATTTCACCTCGCACCTTGGTCCGTCTAGGTGTGTATAATTTACTAACCCTTACCTTTACCTCATATTAGACATCATAATCGATGTTTGGCTTAGTTATTACTTCGCACCAATCGACACTAGCCTATTAGATAGTATCACACTAAATCTATGTTGATAATTCT
>JAJOOO010021980.1:0-54233 GCA_029582685.1 Solanum piurae
CTCCTATTGTTCAAAGCTTGGATCGACTATTTCTCCACGCTTTTGGTGAGTCCTCATGGTTCGAGGACGAGAGTTGTTCATTTCTAGTTTCTTCTTATATTTTATTTTGAGACTATGTTGTAAAGGGCCGTGACCCTATTTGATAATCGATTGTATTAGATTTCTTATTGAGATAATGTCTAGACTTCCATTGATTTTATGAAAGACTTCAATTGAAGGAAGTTTTAATTCCGCATCATTTCTACTTATCTTATGTCATGATATGCCAAGGGCTTGTATGAAACCCCTTCGGGGTTGAGTACATCTTGTTACATCTAGGAGGTACCCCTGGGTCGTGAGAATTTATCATCGAAGTCTCTAGATATTGCCTTTTGTAAAAGGATCAACTATCATTTCACAAGTAGAAATGTATTATAAATTTATTTCTCCACTTGCTACTATGTTTCTCAAAAAGTTATACTTGATGTCAACGTGTTCGATTTTTCTGTGATACTTAGGATGTGTAATGACCTGATTGGTCATTTTTGGAAATTTTTGTAAAATTACCATTTTACCCCTCACGATATTAGCTCCGAGTCATTTTTGAGTGAGTTTTGAATTTGGTTCTAAGTTTTGAGTTAAAAGTTATGAATTTTGAGTATTTAGAAATTTGAAAGGCTAAAGTTGATAAAAAGTAAATTTTCATCATCTTTTGGAGTTTCGAGTGTCAGAATGGAATTCCATCGATCCGTTAATTTCATCAGTTCTGAAATGTGGAAATTGCACTAAGAGAGTTGTTGATTTGAGAAGTCTTTTTGAGGATTTGAGGTCCTAAGTTGGAAATTGTGGAATATTAGCCTTAGAGTCGACTTTGATCAACATTTGAGGTTTGGATGCTCGGATAGAAATTTTGAGAGTTCTGTTGTATTCGGGGGTTGATTTTAGGCCTAGGTGAGATCTTGGTTAAATTTTTAGAGGTCTTGAGCTTGATTTGGCCTTTTTAGGCCTTATAATTACTTTCTTGTGATCTACACAAGACTCGGGTTAAGGAGACCTCAGATTCATATTTCTAGGATTTCATTAGGTCCTAAACATCGAGTATAATCAACTTACCTATATTGTTTGTCTGTACGGGGTTTCAAATGAATCCCGAGTAGGGATGGACATGGTATGGTATATACCGAAATACCATACCATACCAAAAATTTTAATACCGTGGTTTTGGAATTTCGATATTTGGTGTGGTATATGGTATATATTTTAATTTTTTTGGTATTCGGTATGGTATTTGGTATTTAGAAATAACATACCGAAATATCGAATACCATACCGAAGTATATAGTTACATAAATAACATATATATTAGTATTATTATTATTATTATTATTATTATTATTAAAATACTAACAAATATGCACCTAGTATTAGTATAAACTAAATGCTTAGAAGATAAAACTTTGACTACTCTATTTTGATTGAAATGTTTGAATTGTAATTGATTAACAAAAGGAGTAGTTTATAATTAATTTTACCTATATATTTCTACATGTGTAATTTGTTAGTATGATACAATTGAGACCTTTTTATAATTGTCGAAGTTATAATACTCTATTATACGAGTATATAGTAGTGGAAGTTGAACAAATTATGGTTATCGATTTACCATAACCTAGAATACCGAAACCAAACTTCAATATACCGAACCCTACAGAATTAAATTGGTACAGTAATCATATAATTGTTTAAAAATTGAATACCGAAATTATAATATCAGAACTTTCGAACACCGTACTATATTATACCATGCCCACCCCTAACCCTGAGGTCCAACCATAGACTTGATTTACTGATTTTGGTTGTTTTTCTGGTGTCCCCCATGATCGTGGAGCAGGACCGCATTCATGGAGGGCCTTAACCATGGTCTCCTTATTTTCCTGATGATGAGTGGTAGATTTACACTCATTTGAGGCCTATTTAGCTCAATAATTCATGTCCTCAATGCCTAATTATGTCCTCTTCTAATGATACTAAGATGATTTAGAACTATCAAGAATAAAAGACAAATTCAAGGATGAATGTTTGAAAGAACGGCCAAAAACATAAAAAGAAGTGTAAACTCCACATTGGTGATCACCTAACGTGGAGGGAGGATAGCTCCATGGGTATAACCTTACCCAAGTTAACAGTGCACAACAATTAAATTAATTAAGGGATGTTGGTGAACTTAAGGAGTAACAGTGACTCACTAAATGAAAAAGACGAGCAAGGTGACCATCATCGAAATTGACAGTACTTGGTGAAAAATTGAAGGCTTAAAAGGTGAATAATGGTGGTGATGGGTGATACACAAAATGTGAAAGAAAGACTCGAATGAGCTCGTCGGCTGAGGTTCAAACACCTGAAGCCTAAAGCAAGATAAAGGTGAGCTGAGGAGCTATTGTCAATTCACCTAATAAGATCGTTGATCTAGATTAACGTCACCCATTGGTCCATGAATTGAGTTTTGGTCAAAATTTTGGGAAACTATAAATAGCCCAAAGGAGAGAGAAAGATAGAGACGGACCTTGGGAGAGAGTTCCAGAGTTTTGAAGTTCTAAACAATTTAGAGAAAAATACTCTTTCCTTTGTGAAGAACAATTTTAGTTTTTAGAGTTTTCAAATTTTGTTCTTGAAATTGATAAATCGAAGTTGAATTCAAAGTGATTTTTCTTGTAATTTCTTAATTTCATGTTACCCATGGTTTCTCTCATGCAAGGTATAATTTCTTTGTACTTTGTGATGAGTGGCTAAAACCCCAAGATCTAGGGGGTACATTTATGGGGTTGGGTATTGATTTAATGTAGTGGCTATTGTGTTATGCTCTATTTTGTTGATGTTCATACATGGATTTGAGCTAATTAGCATGAGGTTAACTTATGGGTTAATGTTGCAAACATAATTCCTACTTCTAATCTTCGATTGATCCTTGAAAGGGATTGATTGAAGTGGGTAATTACTTCGATACTAGCAATTTAGGTTTGATTTCTATAGCTTGCTTAAAAATAGAGGTTATGGGTATGATCTATTTACCCTTGTTCTGCATTAAAAGAGACAATATAGTAAGATGTTAGGTTGTTTAGTATTGAACATAGATGAGACAGAAAGAAGATTCTATGAGCTGAGGCTATTAGATCGAAAGAAGATGTCATGCCCCGAGGCTGCCCTATTAATGTAAACACGGGACCTAGGATCACGAGTGACCCTAAGCTAACCTTGAGCTGGCATATAATAAGCATACTTAAACAAATACTGTGCGGAAGCTAAAAACATGAGATAAACTAATTGATGGGAAATACCCAATCTAAATCTGAATATATAAATACTGTAAAAGTGTTTAAGATAGTGAACCTCAAATACTAAAGCTGAATCTGCCTATGTCTAAAATAAGTCTCTAACTGACTAGAGATGATGGGACATGTCCCCAACTAACTCTAGTAAAACTGAAACTAAAATTAAAGACTGAAATAAAAAGAACATGTCCATCGTTCTCGAAGAATGATGACTCACCACTGATACTGCTGAATACGGATGTAACTTTGGCAATTTTAAGTCAGGGGTCGTTTGGTCGTTTCCCCTATGCGTTGGACACCTAAACTACGTTGTTTAACCCCTAAAGTGGTTGTTTTGGTTAGTTTGAGCCTATTAACTTAATCATAACTTACCCTAAGCAATTCATTCACCAAAAATTGATCAAACCAGAGTTAAGGGAGAAGAAACAGTCGACCAAACCCTCTTCAAGAACGTAACAAGCTTTCTTCAGTTCCAACCTTGAAATCGAAAGATTTCTTATGGAATTCTTCACCAGGTATGTGGGATTTCACTGGTGGATTCCTTTCATTCACTAGGTCCCTAGAATTCAGTCAAATTCTTGATTCCCTTCCTATTATCTAGATCTAGGGTTTCTTGAATTTGAGAAACTGTTATGATTTAGTGGTAGAATATTCCTAGTCAGATTTTAATGTTATTGTAACACTGTTGCTTAGCTCCTTTAATGAAATTCAGAACCCTAGTTGTGTAGATTTGTTTAGTTCATGAATTACACTAGCTAGGATAGTTTAAACATATATACATGCTCGATTTCTCAAATGTTTCATTATCAGTATTTAATGTTGCATTTTCAGTTAGTATGTCAGAATATCGAGCTATTCAATATTATTCAGTTATGTTGTATTGTACAAATTTCAGGTTGGGAGTAGGCTTAACACTGAGTTGGACGAGGGTCAGTCACCCTCATAGTCCCAGAACTACGTACCCCCATAGGCTTGTAAGTCCCCTCTGTGGGCATCATATTTAGTGATCACTCTAGCCATGTGTCTATATCCTTGGCAAGACATATTGGGTCCTCTCGATGGGGCGTATATATCAGACTCCACATTTATCTCACATGGTTTTATGTCAATTATTCGTAGCTCCCACAGTTAGATTCTGGTGCATTTGACCATGTTCTGAGTTATATTTCAGTATTCAGCTTCATCATGTTATGTACTTGGTCATTGCATTCAGTTTAGTTCATATTCAGTACATCTCAGTATATTCATAATGTTCAAAATATATTATTGCTCAGCATGTCTTGTTCAGTTATATTATTGTTCAGCTTTATTCTATCCTGCATGCTCAGTAACTTTCAAGTACTGACGCATACTGTACGCTAATTCTTTTGGTGATGTAGGTTCAGGTCGTCAGCATTCAGATCACGTGTAGATCAGTTCCCGATCCATATTCAACAATATCAGTGGTGAGTCCTCATTCTTCGAGGACGATGGACATGTTCTTTATATTTCAGTCATTCATTTTAGTTTTAGTTTTACTAGAGTTAGTTGGGGACATACCCCAACATCTCTAGTCAGTTAGAGGCTTATTTCAGACATAGACAAATTCAACTTTAGTATTTGAGTTATAGTTCAGTATCTTAAACTCTGTTTCAGTATTTTTATATTCAGACTTAGATTGGGTATTCCCCATTGTTTAGTTTATCTTATGTTTTTAGCTTCCGCACAATATTTGTTTAAGTATGCTTATTATATGCCAACTCAAGGTTAGATTGGGGTCACTTGTGATCCTAGGTCCCGTGTTTACGTCAAGGGGGTAGCCTTGGGGCATGATAGAAGATTAGTTTCATTGATGATGACCCAACCTATCCATGAATGTTCATCACTATAGAGCAACACAATTACCCCTATGTGATATCGAATTGCAATCCCATACCCCTATATTTCTCTTTACTTATTTTATTTTCTGAAAATGTTGTTTAATTGTGACTATTGATAACAAAACCCTTTTCGTAAATTTGATGAAATCATTCATCCACTTATTTTTACTATTAAAAATGAATGGCTTTTAAATCTAAATATATTAATTGAATTCTCCGCGCTATATCATTCTCTGTGGGATTCGATCCGGACTCTTTGTTGGGTATTTTTATTAAAGATGAACACGTACTCTTTTAATTGGTTTTGAAGAGTTGTTTGAACGTTATAAAAAAATAGCGCTACTGCTGGGGAATGATGGCTGAGAATTCCATTTGATAAATTAGTTTTTAAATTTGTTTAGTTGTAGTAGATTGTTGCTTTGTGTTGTTGTTTGCAGATTTGCAGGTCTTAAACAATGAGTGACCAAGGTAGTGACAATGATAGTTAGTATGGTCAAAACAACAACATGGGTGATTTGAATGACATGCCCGTGAATGCCATTCAAACTACGTGAGTTATCTTGTTACCTCCCACAGTTGGTCTTTCACGTGACCGGAACAATGCTACAATTTTTCCAATTAAGAGGAATATTTGGGGGTTTATCTTATGAAGACCCCCATTAATACCTTAGGAATTTAGTGGATGTGTTTGGGTCGTTCGTGTTCAAAAACATTTCACAAAAGTCAATAAAGTTGAGGTTATTCCCATTCTCTTTGACGGGTGAAGCTACTAGATGGTTGGCGGAGTGCCAAATGATTTGATCACTTCTTGGGAGGATTTGAGTAAAACCTTCTTGGAGAGATTTTCCCCCTTCGAAGATGGTCAAGCTTCGGGACCGAATCCAAAACTTCAAGAGAATTGAAGGTGAACCTTTACATGAGACATGGTTGCGGTACTGAAAATTACTCTTGCAATGCCTAGCACATGTTGTCCAAGATCATTTGTTGCTACAATATTTTTATTGTAGTCTTGATTCAATCAACAACGGTGTGGCTGATCAACTTGCCCAAGGAGAGCCAATGCGACAACCATATTAAGTTGCATCATTGCTTCTTCATGAAATGACCAATGTAAACCGAGAATGACATACTAGAGAAGACCAAGTGTTGTCTCTACAACTAAGAATGAGTAAAGAACAAATTGAAAAAGAGAATGAGCGAGATGAGAACATGGACAAAATGATGACTCAAGTCGATTTGTTATCCAAGCATGTCATTGGAGGTGTAGTGAAATTAGTGAATGCAACTGGAGCTAGTAGTTGTTAGTGCCCAGATGATGCCAAAGTCGAGGCTATATAAAATAAGGAAGTCCAATATTTGGGAAACCAAATGGGGGGGGGGGGGGTTCTCACCCAAACTACAAAAGGCAAGGTGGGAACCAAGGTTGGAACTAAGAAAGAGATGGTGGTTGGAAATATTGGTGAGGTTGAAATTGAAGAGACATGGAGGATAAAAAAATAGATATGTTCCTCCCTATGATCATCAACGAACAAAAGACCCAGCCGAATCAAAAGGGAACCGAACTGAGGAAATGCTTTCAAGGATCTTCAACAAGGTTGAAGGATCCGAAAAAGTGTTGGAAGAATTGAAAATTTACTTCTCCACCTTATGTCAAACGGTAACCTCTCATTCAGTGTGTATCAAATAGCTGGAGACTCAAATGTGCCAGATCTCCACACATCTCAATCCAAGGAAAAAGGGAATATTGCCAATGACACCGTCCCGAATCCAAAATATGATTGTTGAAGAATTGAGAATTATGTTGTGCCACAATGTTAAATAAGGTACTTTTTGGGAGGCAACCCAAGTATGTCTTTTGTTTTATTTCATTCAATAACGTGCATTGCGAGTGCAGGCTGAAAAGAAGTCAAAGTGTTGTGAGGGACACAATAGGAGATTCCATAACCAAAACGGTGATTTGCCGAAGGCGTTGTGCAAACTCATTCTTGTTCGCCTTTTGAGCTGGAAAATGTGAAAAAAGTGTACTGTCAACTTAGGTAATCTAAACTCCAAAAGGTGATCCACTGATGTACATTAGTGCTCGGTGACATGCATAAGGCTCCAATAGTATCTCCAGCACCAACACCTACTCCAGCACCTACACCTGCTCCAATACATACACCGGCACCGACTCCTACACTAGCACCAGGTCAGCAGGATCAGCCTGCAGTAGAGGCATCCCAGGCCCAAGTACCACCTGGGGGTACCCAGTCCATGATTATGGCTGGAGATATGCCGCTAAAGGAGCGGAATATGCTCGGGGTATCCTTGTGCTTTTCATCTTTGAGATTTTCTAGGGCTGACTACTTGACATGAACGGCTCTATACTTTGGATCTTGTGGAGTCGACAGAGGCTGACTAAACTGCATATGAGTTGGATGGGCCAACCAAACAATGGTGGTATACATTTATCAAGACTAGACTAGTTGGGTCTCCTCCAGTCACCGTATCAAGTGTCCTGAGGCCTTTTTGCCCAGGTTTATCCCTCACAGTGTCAGAGATCACCTCCAGGATTAGTTCTCTAGGTTGGAGCAGGGCTCTATGACGGTTTCAGAGTATAGGTGAGGTTTCATTAGCTCTCCCGTCATGCCACCATGATTCTACCTACTGAGGAGGATAGAGTTTGGTATTTTGTTCTGAGGCTTCCTCTTTGAATTAAGACTCAGTACATGGTCTCCACGGGTTGTTCTTTTATGGATGTTATTGATCATGCCCGTATTATTGAGGAGCTTCGTCGCGAGGCCCAAAGAGGAAGCAACAAGAGAGCCAAATATTAGAGTAGCTACAATGGGTCCCGTTCCAAGAAGAGGGGCTCTTATGAAGGGCCCTGGCAGCCATATCAACAGGGCTAGTGTCACGACCCAGACCGTCGTGAGAGACACCCACACTAACCCTCCGTTGGGATAACCGTTACTACAACCCAACTAACCAAATTAACGAAAACTAAAGCATTTAAAGATATGAAAGTAGGTTTAAATGTCTAACCAAAAACTCCGAAGTCTAACAAAACAATTGCGAAAATAATGCCTAGAACCTGAACGTCAATGTACCAAAACATCTACGAACGACAAGTCTAAGATATGGGTGCAAACCCAAACTAAACACAAGGAATCTAAAGCACTAGTCTAAGTCCGAAGATGTGGACATAAACAAAAGAGAACTCATGGCATCCCGGAAGAACTGGATCACCCTTGAATTTGATTGATCACGGATCTCCTAGATGAGGTCTGTCAGTAGCCGCCAGAAGATGCCCCGTAGTCAACAAAGAAAGAGAAAGTGAAGTATCAGTACACAACCACAGTGTACTGGTAGGATCACACGATTATTCCAATAAGTGCAATATAAGCAAGTAATCACAACGCAGTAAACAAGTATATACCGAACATATACAATATCAATCATCATATCAAGAGCAATGTACAATTCTACATTCTCAATAGTACGCATATATATAACAAGTCATTGGTCCTCTCATGGAACCCATACTCAAGCTGTTAGTGTACCGGATCGTGGCACCCATTCCAAGTTAGTTTGTTGGATCGTGACACCCGTTCCAATAAGTATGTCGGTACGTGACATCTGATCCAGTTAGTGTGTCGGATCGTGACACCCGTTCCCATAAGTATGTCGGTACGTGACATCCGATCCTAGTTAGTTTGTTGGAACGTGACACCCACTCCATTTAACATACCACGATCACAATAACAATCACAATGAACATTCTCATAATCATACAATCAAGAGGTGATTCATGGTATATAGTTATTCGTTCATACTCATTTACATTAGTTGTGATCAATAATGCAACATTCACATACATACATGCTATACAATGAAGTAATTACTAACATACATCACAAAAACATGAAATCACAACCATCACCTACCTCGAACAAAGCTTGAACACCTAAGAAACTTGATTCTTCTCCTTTCGAATTCTTTCCGCTTGTTCTTGGTCTATAAACAATTAATTAACACAAGGATCAATAAACGAAGCCTAATTACCCAGATTATAATCAACATTATTAACACTAGGCCAAACCCATGATCAAAATACCCAACTTAGGGATTTTTCCACCATAAATCCGAGATCAAAACCTTCCCCATGGACAATTACCCAAGAAACTAAGTTCTACGGATCAAAAAATGGATCCGAGTAGTAAAAACCTCACCTTTTGTGCTAGAAGAAGTGGAAATCCTTAAAGAAATATCTTTGGGTCGTTCCTTAGTTCTCAAGATCGAATGTTCCAGAATAATGACATTTTTGCGGTTTATTTCTGACTTAAGTCGTGACTGTCCCGCCACAGCGCACCTAGTCCCGCTACAACGGCCCCTCCCTGGAGGGAATAATCCCATCCTGGTGGCTTGCATGAAAATAGAGAATCAATTTTAGAGTTTCAAACCTCCATTTCACAACACACATTCAACCCATGACATTCAGGAAATATCCGCTCACGCTAAGATCAGTTTCGGGAGTTCTACTCGCCTGAATTCGATTCTGTAAAGTCGTATGGGTTCCCTATCATCTTAGCTATCTACTCATGAGTTCAAAATCATAATTAGATTTCTAATTCATTACCAGATTTCCCTAGACCTCACATGACTCAGTTTTCATCCAAATCTGGACTAGGCTAGGAATTTTCAAGTTACTACTCAAAAGGTTTTTGGCCCCAATTCTTTCCCATTGGATTTTCCCTAACGACAGAATCAGGTCATTACAATAGATACCAATCTACCCATCACTCATCTTCGAGTGATCAACTAGGAACACTGGCTAAAGTAAGGGTTGAGTAGTATCTGAATCGTCGGATAGCTGGGATACTTGTCTCGCTTGTCCTTCTCGGTTTCCCAAGTATCTTCCTCAACCAGACGATGCTTTTGTTGAACCTTCACGTACTTTATCTCCTTGGTCTTAAGCTTCCGGACATCGTGATCAAGAATTACAACTGGTTCTTCCTATTACTGAAGGTTTTGATTTAACACAACTAAGTCTTAGTTTATGATGTAATCTCCGTCCCCAAACCAACAAATTGAATACTTACACATCCTCCCATACAATGCATCAACGAAGTCATCTCAATATTCGAGTGATAAATATTGTTGTACGTAAACTTAACTAAGAACAAAAGCTATTCCTAATAACCACCGAAGTTGATTGTATACACGTCTGCCACATGTTATCAAGGACGTTGACAAAATTATCAGGACTTATCCTTTCTCACATAAGCATGATGAAATTCTAAATCAATACTCGCTACAATTAGAGGTGGACCTGAACCAACAAACACACACTCATAATACTTAACAATAATAGTTTTTATCAACATCTCATTCTCACAACATAAATTTCCATGACCTTAAGTTATAAAAAATTGATATCTAGACATCAGATACTCATCGAGGGATATGTCCAAGCATACAAACCCTCCAACCACACTATCGAAATGCTAGATTTAGTAATTGTAGATTACCCTTAAGAACAGTAGAATTGGACCTAATGATCCCAACATTCAACCACACATAATCGATACGTGACCTCGACGACTAGATGAATATTAAGATTGTCGGACAACCATAGATACGCATGGTAGATCTTCTACAAACTCTCAAAAGCAAGGTGGTATATGTAGAACCACTGAAGTAAGTTAACAACTCCAAGACAACACCACATAAGTCATATGAAATAACCAACTCTTCCCAATTATCCCACTCAACCAAAAGAATATTGCAGGATCGATACACCTGATCCACCACTAGGGATCCACCCATAAAAGTGAAAACACACGTGAGCAAAGCTAGTGAATCCTACTCACAACCATGTACAACATGAAATAGATGGTCACATAAGAATTTATCGAATAACAATAAAGGTTTTCTTCTGAAGAGCCGATACCGGCCATTTCCATTCAGTGGACTCCACATACTCTTCACATCATTCCACTGAAGCCCACACTCTAAGTACTAACAACCATAATAAACACTCCGACCATTTACCTTACTCTGAACAACACTTTTTAAATGAAAACGTTTCTTAGCTACTTTAACAATCAAAAGTAATAAACTTTACGACTCAAACCAAGTGTAAATCCTTTCAAAGGTTCAATACCTGATACAATTGATCATTTCTCACCTTGCAAATTCATACCTTGACAAAATATATCACCATGAATGTAGACTTTCAACGAAAAATTTGAATTGTAAATTCAACCGCATAAAAAATCCCCTTATCTATCAACATTAGCTTATACCTTGAAGATTTTTATGAATTCATGGATGTTTTCTTATCATTGATCACCTCTTTATTGATCTTACAATATCTTTCACTAAAAATTCAATCGTACTCATTACTAAACACAAAACAAAACCAAAGCACTTATCATCACACTCAAGCTAATGTCTGTACACTCCTTCCTCAAGTCCTTTCCAATAGTTTTCAACCAATTTGATGGACCCGTGACACTATTACCATAGTCACAACAAAATGAATGAAATCACATATTTATGAACCCAAATATCTACCTTTTTGAAGATATCTCTTTAGCCATTGCAATCAAAAAAAATATTCTTGCTCTCGCCTCTCTCTAAAGGTTGTCCTACCTCCCATTATTTTTTCTTCATTATGACTCTAACTCTTTTACATTCTATTCGAGTGATGTCCCACCATCTCTTAAAACTTTCCATACAATCACGTTACTCACCAACTATTAGAAAACCACAACCTTAGATAATCGCAAATCGTAATTACTGTACAAAATTCGCTTAACCAACAATCTTATTATATAGTTGTATCCCATCACAATTCATCACAAACTTTTATTACCATTATGCTCAGTTAGCCCCGGATATCACTACGAAGTCAACCTTTTCATCGACATGACACTTCAACTCAGGTATACCCTTCAAATTCAAAGGACTAACCCAAGTTTTATACGCACTTCCATACTAAAATCTTCAATTGCCTTCACCTAAGTATACTTGAGACTTTCTTTATCCATAAGCCTGTCATTCCGATCTCAATCCATTCCTTTATGGCTTAACATAAAATCACTAGTCCTCATACTACCATCTTTCTTTTTAACAAACAAGGCAGGAGCACCCCACGGGGAAGCATTAGGACGAATGAACCCTTTATCAAGAAGCTCATGGATTTGAGCCGTAAGTTCTCTCAATTCTACTAGATCCATGCAATACAGAGGGATAGAAATGGGGCGAGTGCCAGGTTCCAAGTCAATGTAGAAATCTATATCTCTATCCGGAGGTATACATGCAAATCGGTAGGAAACACTTGCTTAAATTCAGACACTGTAGGAATAGGCTCAATAGAGGGAGACTCAATATCAACATCACTAATATGGGCCAAATAAGCCAAACAACCCTGCCCCACCAGTTTCCTAGCCCGAATGGAAGATATGATCTTAGCTGGCTTAGGCTTGTACACCCCTTCCCGCTCTAACTTTTCCCTACCCAAGATCTCTAGAGTCACAGACTTAATTAAGCATAGCATAATAGGAGGAACAACCAAGTCATGCCTAAGATTATATTGAAGTCAGTCATATCCAAAATAACCAAATCAACCCAAGTCTGAAAACCCATAAACAGAACAAGACAAACACGATATAACTAGGGTAGAAACATGGATGGGGGCATCAAGCATATCACAAACTACATCAAATCCTAAGACCCCTCAGCCTCGGTCTTGCCCAGAAAGGCATAAGACTGAGCCCTGTCATCTTGATGGGAAACCTCTTTGCTTAGATGCACTGCTCCTCTACCTGCATTATCATTTCCCCGGCCTTCACGGCCTCGCTGGTATCCTTCTCATAATCCCAGGTTCTCCACAATTTTAACACACTTAATAACTTAACAAAGTAAGCATCACTGCTATTGTAGTAGTCGTGTCATGACCATTTTTTATATACACTAAATCTAGGAAATCGCAATGGAGATTCTAACCTCAATGGTCGCAACATAATTTCATCATGTACTAAGCAATTCATATATGTTACGACAACAATGCTAAATGTATTTTCCAAATTAATGATGTTCATTATATAGACCTCCCTTACAAAACTTTTTGAATGTTGTCACCTATAAGCTTGGACCTGCAAATCTGACCTTAATCCCTTCCCAAAGCGACAAATTTGCTCTTTTAGACTGAAGCAAAGTGGAGTACCATATTTGGATAAAACACAAACTTTTTCCTTAGAGGCTGCAACCAATACATTGTGTTGCTCTATATTTAGGAACTCATCTCTCCTCCTATCCCTCAAAATTCAGGGTATATACTTCAACATATAGAAAGCTATAAAATGTTTCCCAAATCATGAGTAGTGCATTTTACTAGTCAACACTTAACATGAGACCACCACCACATTTTGGCATCTTTCCTGAACTAGTATATCATAAACTCAACACCAAATCACTCTACCTTATCCATCTTATGAAGCAGCTCATGACAATCAACAAGAAAATCATAAGAATCTTCAGATTCAGTACCCATGAGGAATGCATGTTTCAACCTTAAGAACATAGTAAAATCCTCCTTTCTGTCTCTAGTCATTACATGCCCACAGTGAGTCAGGGAAACATACCTATTTCCAATGACACATTTTCTATTCTTGGTGTTATGGTTTCCAGTTTTACAACTCAATTACTAACCAGATGCGAAATTGAATAATAAAAATTCAGATACCAATTTGTATCACCTAGAGACCAATTGGATTCAAGTCATAGAATGAAAGGAGTAAAAATAAATGAGTTTTTCCTAAAGTCTTATAGCCTCTCGAAGAAAAGTACAGACGTCTCCGTACCGTTCTACAAGACTCTACTAGACTAAATTTAGTACAATAAGATCAACGAACCTAGGACTTTCATACCAACTTTGTCACGATCCAGACCTTTGTGAGCGGCACCCACACTAACCCTTCGGTGGGAGAAACGTTACTACTACCCAAATAACCAAATTAACAAAAACTAAAGATATTAAAGATATGGAAGCAAGTTTAAATGTCTAAAGGAAAAATAGGGAGTTCCCATAAACTATGAAGTCTAACAAAACAATTGCGGAAATAATGCCTAGAACCTGAAAGTCAATGTACCAAAACATCTACGAATGACAAGTCTAAAGCACTAGTCTAAGTCTGAAGATGTGGACATAAACAAGAGAGAACTCATGAAAGCCCTAAACAACTGGCTCACCCTTGATTTCGATTGATCACAGATCTCCTAGATGAGGTCTATCAGTAGCCATCTGAAGATGCCCTGCACTCAACAAAGAAAGAGCAAGTGCAATATCAGTACACAACCAAAGTGTACTAGTAGGATCACATGGCTCTTCGAATAAGTGCAATATAACCAAGTAATCACAATGCAGTAAACATGTATATACCGAACATATACAATGTCAGTCATCATATCAGGAGTAATGAACAATTCCACATTCTCAATAATACACATATATATAACAAGTCATTGGTCCTCTCATGGAATCCATACTCAAACTGTTAGTGTACCAGATCGTGGAACCCATTCCAAGTTAGTGTGTCGAATCGTGTCATCTGTTCCAATAAGTATGTCGGAACATGACACCTGTTACATTCAACACACCACAATCACAATAACAATGTACTTCTCGTAATCATACAATAAAGAGGTGATTCATGGCATATAGTTATTCGTTCATACTCATTTACATTAGGTGTGATCGATAATGCAACATTCACATACATACAAGTAATACAATGGAGCAATTACTAATATACTTCACAAAAACATGAAATCATAACCATCACCTACCTCGAACAAAGCTTGAACACCCTAAGAAACATGTTTTCTTCCCCTTTCAGATTCTTTCTGCTTGTTCTTGGTCTACAAATAATCAATTAACACAAAGATCAATAAATGAAGCATAATTACCTGGATTGTAATCAATATTATTAACCCTAGGCCAAACCCATGATCCAAATACCCAACTTAGGGCTTTTTCCACTATAAATCCCAGATCAAAACCTTCCCCATGGACATATTACCCAAGAAACTAAGTTCTACGGATCAAAAAATGGATTCAGGGAGTAAAAACCTTACCATTGGTGCTAGAAGAGGTGGAAAACCTTCAAGAAATATCCCTAGTTCGTTCCTTAGCTCTCAAGAGTGAATGTTGCAGAGTAATGACATTTTTGGGGTTTATTTCCGACTTGAGTCGTGTCTGTATTGCCATAGCGGACCTAATCCCGCTACAGTCTCCCCGCTATGGAAGGAATAATTCCACCCTAGCGGCTTGCACGGAAATAGAGAGTCAATTTTAGAGTTTCAAACCCCTATTTCACAATACACCTTTAACCAATGACATTCAGAAAATACTCGCTCACGCTAAGATCAGTTTTAAAAGTTCTACTCGCCCGAATTTGATTATGTAAAGTAATACGGGTTCCTTAACATCTTAGCTATCTACTTATGTGATCAAAATAATAATTATATATTTCATTCATTACCAGATTTTCCTAGACCTCACATGACTCAGATTTCATCCAAATTTGGACTAGGCTAGGAATATTCAAGTTACTACTCAAAATATTTCTAGACCGAATTCTTTCCTCATTACAGGCTTCAGTGGGGGACCAATGTAACCAGAGTGAGATTGGCTCTAGCCAAAGCAATGTATTCCAGTCTAGTGCTTCAGGCAGTGGTGGCCGTTCTTTTGGGGGTAAATCATCATCGAGTTATTTTGATTGTGGTGAGTTGGATCACTGGTACAGGGATTGTCCTATGCATATGCGGATTGATCCTTCTCCACAAACATCTTCACTATATCAAAAATGATCTTTAGCGGCAATTAATTAATGACAATAGCTTAATTACCGCTAAATATGTATTTTTAGTGGAAATTAGCACTCTTTGTATATGTTCCTAAAGTCTTTAAGGATAGTGGATCTAATGGCACTTAACTAGTGCCGGTGAAGACTTTAGCACTCTTTATTGATGTGTCTATTTATTGCTGCTAAAAGTTGTTTTTGTTTTAGTGCTCCCCCAGCTCTATTAGCTCCACCAAAAGTACCTCCAGCTAAAGGTTGAGGTTAGGGTTAGGACTGTCGCGGTGGTTATCAGTGTATTTACGGTGGTCCCGAAGGAGGTAGGTTGGGTGGTAGGATTAATGGCTAGGGTAGAGGTAGATATGGACATTTATATATAGCTACAACAAGGGTGGAGACTGAGGCATCTGACAATGTGATCACAAGTACGATTTTATTATGCCATCAGCTCGCCTCAACTTTATTTGATCCAGGCTCTAACTATTCTTATGTTTCAATGTATTGTTCTTCTCATATGGGTATGAGTTCTAAGCCTATGGTGGCGGCGTTGCATGTGTTGACCCCCGTGGGTGAGCTTTTAGTAGTGGATCAAGTGTTTTGATCATGCTTAGTTACTATTCAGGGGTGTTACACCCCGGCTGACCTTTGTCATGCCTTGTGTTCCATTGGTGGTGTGGCAGGGCTCAATTACCATCATGTCAGTTGGTGTTATCTCTTTTGTTCAAGTGCGGTGGCTTGTGGCTAACATGTGTTTGTCTTATTTGGATTATGTGCGTGTTGCGAGTAGGGAGGTCCCTTCAGTTGAGTCCATTCCAGTCGTTGTGGTTTTATAGATATATTTCCTACTAACCTACCTAGCCTACCCCAGAGCGTGATATTGACTTTTTTTTATCAAGATTAAACTAGGTACTCGATCTATTTTAATTCTGACATATCAGATGGCTCCTAAAAAGCTCAAAGAGCTCAGTGTTTAGCTTCAGGATCTCTTGGGTAAGGGGTTTATCAGGTCTAGTGTGTCTCCTTGGGGCGCTCCTATTCTAGTTGTGAAGAAGAGGGATGTCACGATGAACATGTGTATTGAATATGACTATATGGAGTTGAATAAGGTGAAAGTGAAAAACCATTACCCCATTCCTAGGATTGATGATCTATTTGACAAGGTTCAGGTTGCAGTGTTTTTGAAGATTGATTTGAGGTCTTGTTACCGTCCTTTAGGGATTAGGGCAACGAACATCCCTAAGACCATATTTAGGATTTGATATGAACACTATGAGTTCTTAGTGATTTCTTTTGGGTCGACTAATGCCCATGTCGCCTTCATGGACTTGATGATACGAGTGTTTAGGCCATATCTTGATTTATTCATCATTGTGTTCATAGATGATATTGTGGTATACTTGGGGAGTAGCAACGATCATGAGCAGCATTTGAGGATTATATTCCAGACTTTGATAAATAACTAGCTTTATGCCAAGTTCTCAAAGTGTGAGTTTTGTCTTAAGTCTGTAGCATTTTTGGGGCATGTGGTGTCCAAGGATGGCATCCTAGTAGTTTCGGCGAAGATTGAGGCTATTCGTGATTAGGCTAGGCCCACTTCGGTGACTGAGCTTCAGAGCTCCGTCGATTTGGTAGGCTACTAAAGGTGGTTTATAGAGGTCTTCTCCACTATTGCAACACCATTGACCTAGTTGACCCACCTTGATGCTCTTTTTGAGTGGTCTGAGGAGTGTGAGTTGAGCTTTTGCAAGCTCAAGAAGTTGCCAACTACTGCCCTAATATTGACTATTCAAATTGAGGGCAAGGGCTTCACAACTTATTGTGATGCCTTCGGTGTTGATTTGGGTTGTGTATCTATGAAGTGGGGCCGTGTTATTACTTATGCATTGAGGTAACTTGAGCTACATGAGTGCAACTACCTCACTCATGACTCGGAGTTGGTGGTGGGAGTTTTTGCGCTTAAGATATGGAGGCACTACCTTCATAGAATTCATTGTGAGATCTACATTGATCATAAGACCCTTCAGTATATCATGAGCCAAAGGAATCTTAATTCGAGGCATTATCGCTGAATTGAGATTTTGAAGGACTATGACCAATGTATTCTCTACCATCTAAGAATGGCGAATATAGTAGCAGATGCCTTGAGTCAAAAGACAGTGATTATGGGAAGTCTAGCCTTTTTATCTACTATGGAGAGACCTTAGGTTTTGGACATTTAGTCCTTAGCTAATCAGATGGTTCGATTGGATGTTTCTGATTCTAGGCGTGTTCTAGCCTATGTGGGAGTTGAGTCTTCTCTTCAATGATCAAATCTGTAGCCGTCAGTTAGAGGATAAGGCCTTGGTGACACTTCAAGATCATGTATTAGCATGTGATACCGATATGGTTACCTTGAATTTAGATTGGGTTTTGAGGTTTTTAGGTCGTTTTTGTGTTTTGAAAGTTGGGGGTTTGATTTAGCTAATACTTCAGGATGACCATGATTCTATATATTCTATCCATCCGAGCACCGTGAAGATATACCATGACTTGAGGCAACATGACTAGTGGAGCGGTATGAGGAGAGATACTTCAGAATATGTATCTCGTTGCCTTAGTTTCCAGTAGGTGAAGGCCGAGCATTTGAAACCTAGTGGTGAGTTTCAGAGATTACCCACTCTAGAGTGGAAGTAGGATTGCATCACCATGGACTTTATGGAAGGTTTGTCTTGGACTTCTAGAGGTGTTGATAGTATTTGGGTCATTATTGATCGACTTAGCAAGTTAGCACACTTCCTCCCTGTTAAGTCTTTATTTAGCACCAAAAGGTTGGCATGTATCTACATTCGTGAAGTGGTTCATCTTCATGGTGTGCCGGTTTCTATTGTATCAAATCAGGGTGCTCAGTTCATATCTAGCTTTTGGAAGACTTTTTAGGATGCGTCGTGTTGACCTTAGCACAACCTTCCACCCGTAGATTGATGGTCAGTTGGAGCGTACTCTTTAGGTTCTTAAGGACATGTTGCAGGCTTTTGTATTAGAGTTTGGAGGTCAGTGGGACCAGTTCTTGCCTTTGGCAGATTTTGCGTACAACAATAACTACCATTCTAGCATTCAGATGACACTATTTGAAGCCTTGTATGGTAGGAGTTGTCCCTCTCTAGTTTGTTGGTTTGAGACTACAAAACCTAGACAACGTGGCACAAACTTGATTCATGAGGCTTTAGAGCTGGTGAGGGTGATTCAGGATAGGCTTCGGACAACTCTAAATGGGCATCAGAATTGTGTGAATCGTAGGTGGCGACCTTTGAAATTCCTAGTTTGTGATAGATTTTTTCTCCACGTGTTGCCCATGAAGGGCGTGATGAGATTTGGGAGGTGGGGAAAGCTTAGGCCCAGGTATATTTGGCCTTTCAAGATCCTCTGGACAGTTGAGGAGGTTAAATATAAGTTAGATTTACCTCCGATATTCTTAGCTATCAAATCAATCTTTCATGTCAAGATGCTGCACCAGTATGTTCCAAACGAGTCTCATGTGCTCGAGTATAATGCCGTAGAGTTGGATGATCGGTTGACTTTTGTGGAGAAGCCAATTGCTATTCTTGCCGGAGATGTGCGACAATTGCGCTCGAGATCCATTCCTGTGGTTAAGTTCAGTGGGAGGCATCATCCAGTTGAGGAGACTACCTGGGAGACTGAGCATGATATGCGGGAGAAATTTCCTGGCTTATTTAACCCTTTAGGTCATTTATGTGTTTATGCTTCCTATTTTTTGTTTAGAGCTTTCCTTTAGCGACCTCAAGTCATTTATGATTTACTGGGACTGACAGTTTGGTCACCTCGTCGTTCGTTTTGTTTTTATGCGAGTGTTAGTGTTTTTGGAGCTTTTGAACCTTAAAAGGTCATTTTATTAGAAGTTCAAGAAAATGACCTCAAAATCCAATTTTGATGATTTCATCAGCTCTATAAGGGTCATTTTAGGATTATAGCATGGTCGTCATGACTCCTAAGATTTTTTAGTGTGAGTCTGTGCGATTAAGCATTTTAACTTTAAAGATTAAGCCTAAGTTTGACTTTAGTCAACATTATGAGTAAACGCGCACAGATGAGAATTCTATCAGTGCGGTTAGCTCTGGAATGTCAAGTTTGGTCTAGATTGACCTTTCGTTCGTGTCCAAAAGCTTCTGAGCTGATCCGATACCCTTTGTGGATTTTGACTTAAAATGACAGTTGGATGTGTGACCCACTTTTTGTCAAGATGACCTCGTATTGAAAGTTTAACTATACCATTGAGTCCGGTATATCCAATTTGTTATGGCTGCATATACCTTTTACGTGCACGGGCCCCGAACGGGTTCGGAACACCCCGTCGGAGTTTTTATGTTTCCAAAAAAATGTTGAAATCTGGTGCATATATAACAGATATATCAACTCATTTTGGAAACTTCAAAACTCCATATCTCTCTCATTTCTTGGCCAAATGAGGTGATTCAAAGTGTGGAAACTTTGTTTTGATTGTGGCTTCAATGAAGAGAGATGGAAAGTTGTCGAGTGAACTTTGTTTGAGGTAAAATCATGACAAACCAGACTGCTGTAGCTCTTTCTAAGTTCTTGTTTTTGGCTATTGATTTTGTGATATATTGCTCATTTTAGCTCAGTTTTGGATGATTCAAAGTCCCACGTGTTGGGAATTATCGAGGCTATATTTTGCAATGTTCAAGGAGTATGGGCATCATTTGATTTTGGTAAATTACGAGTTTTACCATTTTTTTAAAAAGCAAATTGATCAAAGTGTGATTTATTTGCATGTTGGGTTTTTATTATGTTTTGATCCCCGAATTGTGTTCCATTTTGGTGTGAGCTCAATGATTCCCATTTTGAGTCCAAAATTGACCTATCTCCGTTTGCTGTGATTTTGGCGTCTAAATGACCGTACTAAAATTATGAACATATATTTGATAGCATAGTAGTGTTCAAAGGCCATTCGTAAAGGAAATTCTCTAGCAAGGTGATTTGGAGCGCGCTCGGTAAGCCTTAAGGTAGGCTACAACTTCCTTTCTATCTAGATTGAGCCTGGATGTGTGAACTCATTTTGATTAGTGTGAATTGGGGGCGAGGACCTAGTATTCTTACCTCTCTTCTTAGATACCGTGTTTTAGGTTTGATCGACATTATTTCGGGCATAGAACCTTGCTAGTACGGTGGTTTTAGGTTTGTGCATGCTATGTGAATTACTTGAATTTACTTGCTTTCTGATGCATGTCCAGCCCTAGCCTAGGATAAACCAGTGTTGCCTTAGACTCTCAAACTTTGTTGCTTTGCTTTGTCTCTGACGTTGTTTAAGACAAACTAGATCCTTGTAGATTGGAATAATAGACTGGAATCTGATAGTATGAGCCTTAGTTTAGAAGAATTTGTGGGTTAATAGATCTTCTATCCCCTCTCTCCTTATTTTTACGGTTCTCAGGATATACCAGAGGCTTATGCTATCGTGACGATTAAAGATTTAGTTGTACAAGCCTAGAAGCCTTCTGTTGATACCTGTGGGTGGGAGGCGTACTGTAATACCCCGGAAACTAGTAGGTTAAACTAGAGCTTGACGTGAGGGTTAGAGTTGTGAATTTAGATTCCCGTACTTAGAATGGAGGATTTCGGGTTAGAACGTCAAGGTACGACTCCCCAAGGACCAACCAAGGGTCCTTATGAAGGACCCTAGCAAGCTGCCCAAGAGAAGTTTCCAAGGGCAGTGCACCCACGAAGGGACCCACGCCTTATAGAGGGGTCCACGCCTTGTGGGTTAAAGACCCAAAATTTCACTTGCAGACCACCACCCACGAAAGACCATCACGCCCCGTGGCTCTACCCACGGCCCGTGGGCATGGTCTCATGGGTGAGGCAGATTGTGGGTTTCAAACAGTTAAGTTCGGGACTAAGGGATCTTTCCATATTTAATTATGGATTAAGTAGTGTCATTTTATATTAGTTTAGACCACCTATATAAAGACTTTAGACCCTTAATTTAGTCATTTCAAATCATTGTCTGAACTTACCAAAAAGAAACCGAATTCCTCCAAAACATTTTGTCTCTAGAAGAAGAAGAAGAAGATAGTCAAGCTAGGTCAAGACTCCATTGATTCAAGCTTGCTAGGATTCGTACTAAAGGTATGATGGTTTATTCATTCATTGATCCCTTTCATCCATGAAGCCTCCATGTTTCCCCCAATTGTGAGAATGAATCCCAAAGTCTAGTTAGTGTTCCTTCCTATATTGGGGGTATTGTTATATGTTGATCCAATTGAGTGGATAATGGTTGTTTATGATCATTTAGGACTATTTATGATGGAATTACATGATTTTAGTATTATTATACATGTATTCTTGATTAATGTAAGATTTTAGGGTGAAATTGATATAGTTTGGTTTTATGCCATGAAGAGAGAAATTGAGGGCTTAGATGTGACCTTCTAAGATTAATGAATTACTTTATGAATTACTTGAGATTAGAGAACCTAGATATGAATTACTTAAAAGTAAAGCTTGAAGACCTATATTTATTAGCTTAGGGCTTATATGATGAATCATGATTAGTAGTGGTTGAGGTTTGGGGTAATATGATGAAGTATGAATAGATTTCTTAAGGTGAAACCTTATAGACATGAATTGTCTAAGATAAAGTATGTATGATTAATTGTGACTTGAAAGCTATGATGATTTAGAATGAAGCTTCTATATTGAGTTATGACTATTAGGGATTTGAGAGTAAGGCTAATATGTTGAACTATGAATGTTAAGGATTTTAAAGTGAAGCTATTATGTATGTTGATTTGTATATGGTATTATGGTGGAAGGACTTTACCCACACAACCTATCTTATGAGTATATGAGATTATGCATGTAGTGATTGATTACTTGAACTATGATTATATCCATGTCTAATGTAGTAATTCTAGATCTGTTGATGGAGTATGATTTATGGTCATTGAAGGGAAAAGTATGAAAATTAAGCATGATTATGAGGTTTATGTATATGCTTTAAGAACACTTTGAGAATAAAGTGAATATGATTATTATCTAGTTGTTGTGTTGTTGAAAGGTTATTCTCATATACACACTTATGTATGATTGTGATATGATGTGAAATGTTTTCTCACAATATGATAATTCTAAGGTTGAAAGACTTTCTCACCTATTTGAATTTATATGTAGACATGGACGGTGAAAGGTTATTCTCACACATGATCTAATGAGCTATAGTATGAGTCATGTTGGATTGAGTGTCAAGACATTCTTCCATGAGTATGAACTTAAGTCATTACTTAATATGAACTCTGTGGAAATTAATGTTTAGCACCGAGTGGATATTGATATGAGATGAGAACTCTCCCATTAGTAGAGGTCGGGTTTCCGATGGAAGATCTCCCGTTAGTAGAGGTCAGGTTTCCTAGTAGTAATCTTTTGGAATGGAATCTCTTCCGTTAGTTGAGGTCAGATTTCTAGTAGCAATCCCCTTATCCCATAAATTACGTGCCCCCGTAGGTTACTTAGCTATTGGAACCACCTAAGCTAAGAGTATGGTTCTACCTTAGGAAAGTAGGACAACCCCTTTTCGGTATGGGGTAGACACCGGATTCCATGCTAATCTCAAATGGTCTATGTCGGTTAAGGCTAATTCCCATAACAAGAATATGTATTATGAATTATGGTTAGTCAAGAAGATTTACTTAGCGTTAGTGGGATTTATGGGGTCTTATTCATGCAATGCACAAGTATGCTTTGATGGTAGTTATGATATGCTCCTCTTATGTATGATGATCTATGTAATGAATATTCTTATGATGTATGTTTTGATGGATTGTTTCTATAGTTTCCTTCCATGATATGATTGACTAAAGATGATAAATTCCCTTGTCTATGAGAAATAAGCTAAGGATGAGATCAAAGATGGTAAGTATGTATAATGGCCAAAAGTGTTACTTAGTATTGGTGAGATTATGGGGTCTTATCCATTCATTGCACAAGTATGACTTGAGACTACTTATGGAATGTTTCTCTTATGTTATGAAGAACTAAGTATTGACTATGTTATGACTATGAAGTATCTCCTATGTTCAAGGTTCATGCCTTATGATTACTAATGCCTACACTATATCTATGTTGGAGATTATGCTTATGATTATGTGGTTATCTCTTATGGTTATAGCCTATGTCTTATGATGATGTTTCTTATGCTTATGACTTATGTTATTGTCTCTTATGATTATGGTGTATGTCTTACGTTGACTAATGCTTCTTATATGCTTATGTTGATGATATATGCTAGCCATCATATTTAGTACATTATTGTACTAACACATACTCTTGCCTACATTCTTATCAAATGTAGGGTCTGGCGATATTGATTTCCATTCTCGTGGCTTGGTTCCTAGTAGAGCAAGGAGTTGAAGATATGGTGCGTCCTCATAGCATCGAGGATTTGCTCACCTTTTCTTTATGTCTTTTCATTTATGTTTTAGACTATTGTATGGGGTGCGTCCTAAAGAGTTGTTCAACTTGCTTAAGATGGCTTAATACAAAGTGTTAAAGGCTTACGCTTGCTTTTATAAAAACTTTGATTGCATGGAAAAAGTTTTAAAATATCCGTATCATTTCTATTTACTTTATGTTATGATATGCTAAGTGGCTTGTGTTACACCTTTCGCGGTCTAGTACGCCATGGTACATCTAGGGTGTTCCCCTGGAACGTGAAAAACTTGGTAATCAGAGCACAAGGTTTAGAATGATTCTAGGATTGTCTCAAAACCACGTCTAGTAGAGTCTTGTTCATAAGTGTGAAGCGCGACACATTAATGAATAGGAAGCTATTAGATGATTAGAAAACTTCAATTCTTCATCCTCTAAGTCGTGCCATAGAGTTTAACTGTATAAGGACTTTCTCCTTATCCGATAGTCTTCAGTATATGGCTACTCGAAGGGCTCATGCTACAAGGAGCGAGGAAGAAAATATTTGTTGTGATGCCAATTATGGCAATGTGACTAGATAGAATTTGATATGTTAGATTTAGATGTCACCCTTGGAATGGATTGGTAGTATTATTGTTATGCTCCTATGTGATTGTAGATCCCGTATAGTCAAATTGTTAGTTCCCGAATGAGCCTATCCGTGAGTGGAAGGGGGAAAAGTCTATGTCCTAAGTTTGGGTTATGTTTTGTCTTAAAGTTGACTTTGAGGGTTGCATGTACCACCTAGCTAAGGTGAGGGATATATGTTTAGGTGTTGACCAACTTCAAGGAGTTAGTTACCTTGTTAAGATTGATCTTAAGTATGGTCATTATGAGTAGAGTATTTAGATAATACCTAGATGTGGTAATTAGTAGACTCTTATAAAAGGAAGGGTAGTAGTATAGTTCACCATGGTTTAGAGTCTTCTTGTGAGATGAATGTGAAAGTTTAGTGATGAATTAATCCGACCAAAGTTGAATTGAAATGAATGGTGCGTAGAAAATCCGTTTAGGATTGTTCCCAAGGGGGAGATGATGTGCTTAATTAGCTAGGTCATTGAGTGTTCCTATTGTTTATGAGTTTGGGTTTACTTGAATTTCTCACCCTAGAAAGGTGAAATAAGTTGGGAAGTTTAGTCCCCATTTTGTAGGACCATATGAACTCTTGAGATGAAGTTCCTCTTGGTTGGTATTATGTGTGGAGTCATGCATATTTATGTGTTTCCATGATTTTCTTATGTGATGCATGTTCATGAAAAACTAGTGTCTAGAAAGAAAATGAGTTTTATGTGAATTGTTTTCCTCATGTTGTAGTGCATTGAGTATGAGTTGCCTATATAATTCATGAGATGAATATATGAGCATGCCTTAGTTCGGATTTGAGAGATTCCTCCTTGAATAAATGCATTTTGAGAGTAAATTTCATATGAGCTCCATGAGTGTATGTTGAGCATGTTAAGGCTAAGAGATGATAGTTCCTCCTTGAACATGACTAGTGATGAGACTTTCTTACATCTTGGGTTGTTAGATGTAGTTCCTACTTCCTTGTGTTGCATTGAGTATGTTTAGCATGGAGATGAAGCTCATCCTTTAATTATATGCATTTAGATGGGTTGCATGCATGATGGGTTGCTAGTCTAGAGTGGGGACTTTAAGAAGTGCCTAGAATGTCTTACGAGGCTGAATGTTCCCAAGGGGGATATATTGTAACACCCCGGAAACTAGTAGGCGAAACTAGAGCTTGACATGAGTATTATAGTTGTGAATTTAGCACCCCGTACTTAGAATGAAGGATTTCAGATTAGAACGTCAAGGTAAGACTCCCCAAGGGCCAACCAAGGGTCCTTGAGGAGGACCCTAGCAAGCTGCCCAAGGAAGTGCACCCACGAAGAGACCCACATCTCGTAGGGGGGTCCATGCCTCATGGATGGCCTCGTGGGTCAGGGTCCCAAAATTTCACCTGCAGACCACCACCCATGGAAGACCAGCACGCCTCGTGGGTTTATCCATGGCTCGTGGGCGTGGTCTCGTGGGTGAGGACGATTGTGGGTTTCAAACAATTAAATTGGGGACTAAGGGGTCTTTCCATATTTAATTAGGGATTAAGTGGTGTCGTTTTATATTAGTTTAGGCCACATATATAAAGATAGTAGACCCTTAATTTAGTCATTCCAAATCATTCTCTGAACTCACAAAAAAGAAACCAAATTCCCTCTAAAAAAATCTCTCTTTAGAAAGAAGAAGAAGAAGAAGAAGAAGAAGAAGACGAAGAAGAAGAAGAAGAAGAAGAAGAAGAAGAAGAAGAAGAAGAAGAAGAAGAAGAAGAAGAAGAAGAAGAAGTAGAAGTAGAAGAGGGTCAAGCTAGGTCAAGAGTCCATTGTTTCAAGCTTGCTAGGATTTGTAATAAAGGTATGATGGTTTATTCATTCATGGATCCCTTTCATCCATGAAGCCCCCATGTTTCCCTCAATTGTGAAGATGAATTCCCAAGTCTACTTAGGGTTCCTTCCTGTATTGTCGGTATTGTTATATGTTGATCCAATTGAGTGGATAATGGTTGTTTATGATTTTTTCTGATGGAATTACATGATTTTAGTATTATTATACATGTATTTTTGATTAATCTAATATTTTAGGGTGAAATTGATATAGTTTGGTTTTATGCCATGAAGAGGGAAATTGAGGGCTTAGATGTGACCTTCGAAGATTGACGAATTACTTTATGAATTCCTTGAGATTAGAGCACCTAGATATGAATTACTTAAAGGTAAAGCTTGAAGACATGAATTGATTAGATTAGGGCTTATATGATGAATCATGATTATTAGTGCTTGAGATTGGGGGTAATATGATGAAGTATGAATAGATTTCTTATGGTGAAAGCCTATAGATATGAATTGGCTAAGATCAAGTATGTATGATGAATTATGACTTGAAAGTTATGATGATTAGAATTTTCTTGAGACTAAGGCATGGATGATGAATGATTATTGTTAGGGCTTTTAGAATGAAGCTTATATGTTGAGTTATGACTAGTAGGTCTTTGAGAGTAAGGGTAATATGTTGAACTATGAAAGTTAAGGCTTTGAGAATGACACTATTATGTATGTTGATTTGTATATGGTATTATTGTGGAAGGGCTTTACCCACACAACCTATCTTATGATTATATGAGATTATGCATGTAGTGATTTGATTACTTGAGCTATGATTATATCCATGTCTAATGTAGTAGTTCTAGATGTGTTGATGGAGTATTATTTATGGTCATTGAAGGGCAAAGTATGAGAATTAGGCATGATTATGAGGTCTATGTATATGTTTTAAGAACACTTTGAGAGTAAAGTGAATATGATTATGATATAGTTGTTGTGTTGTTGAAAAGTTATTCTCGTATGCGTACTTATGTATGATTATGATATGATGTGAAAGGTTTTCTCATAATATGATGATTCTAAAGTTGAAAGGCTTTCTCGCCTATTTGAATCAATATGTAGACACGGACGGTGAAAGGTTATTCTCACGCATGATCTAATGAGCTATACTATGAGTTATGTTTGATAGAGTGTTAAGACATTCTTCCATGAGTATGAACTTAAGTCAATATTTAATATGAACTACGTTGGAATTAATGCTTAGCACCGAGTGGATATTGATATGAGATGGGATCTCTTCCATTAGTAGAGGTCGGGTTTCCCATGGAAGCTCTCCCGTCAGTAGAGGCGGGGTTTTCTAGTAGTAATCTCTTGAAATGAAAGTTCTTCTGTTAGCTGAGGTCAGGTTCCTAGTAGCAATCCCTTTATCCCATAAAATACGTGCCCCCGTAGGTTACTTAGCAATTGGATCCACCTAAGCTAAGAGTATGGTTCTACCTTAACCATGTAGGACAACCCCTTTTTGGTGTGGGGTAGAAACCGGATTCCATGTTAAGCTCACATGGTCTATTTCAGTTAAGTCTAATTCCCACAACAAGAATATGAATTATGAATTATGGTTAGTCAAGACGCTTTACTTAGCATGGGTGGGATTTATGGGGTCGTATTCATGCATTGCACAAGTATGCTTTGAGGGTAGTTATGATATGTTCCTCTTATGTATGATGATCTATGTAATGAATATGATTATGATGTATGTTTTGATGAATTGTTGCTATAGTTGCCTTCCATGATATGATTTACTAAAGGTGATAGATTCCCTTTTCTATGAGAAATAAGCTAAGGATGAGATCAAAGATGGTAAATATGTATGATGGCCTAAAGTGGTACTTAGTATGGGTGAGATTATAGGATCTTACCCTTGCATTGCACATGTATAACTTGAAGTTACTTATGGAAGAACTAAGTATTGACTATGAAGTATCTCCTATGTTCAAGGTTTATGCCTTATGATGACTAATGTTTACATTATATCTATGTTGGAGATTATGCTTATGATTACGTGGTTATATCTTATGCTTATTGCCTATGTATTATGATGATGTCTCTTATGATTATGTCTTATCTTATTGTCTCTTATGATTATGGTATATGTCTTATGTTGACTAATGCTTCTTATATGCTTATGTTGATGATATATGCTAGCCATCATATTTAGTACATTATTGTACTAATGCATACTCTTGTCTACACTCTTATCAAATGTAGGGTTTGGCAATATTGAGTTCCATTCTCGTTGCTTGTTTCCTAGTAGAGCAAAGAGTTGAAGATATGGTGAGTCCTCATAGCATCGAGGATTTGCTCATCTTTCCTTTACGTCTTTTCATTTGTGTTTTAAACTATTGTATGGGCTGCTTCCCAAATAGTTGTTTAAGTTGTTTTAGATGGTTTGAGACAAAGTGTTAAAGACTTACGCTTGCTTTTATAAACACTTCGATTGTATGGAATTTTTTTAAAAATTTCCGTATCATTTCTATTTACTTTATGTTATGACATGCTAAGTTGCTTGTGTTAGGACTTTCGGGTCTAGTACGCTATGTTACATCTAGGGTGTACCCCTGGGTCATGACACGTCCCATGGTGAGTTGACTTGACATGTGATTATCCTTGGAATTTACACACTCTTGGCAGGCTTGTTAGTTTGGTTATGAGTTGGTTGGTTGTAGCGATTATCTATGGTTCAAGGCCGTTATTTCCAGTTCGAGGCTGACATTTTATGGTTTGAGGCCCCTATTTGTATCTTGAGAATGATGCCTTGGGTTTGAAGCCCAGATTCTATCACCTTGGGTTTGAGGCCCAAATTCTATCATTTTCGGTTCAAGGCCCAACTTCTACCACTTTGGGTTCGAAACCTAGATCCTATCACTGTGGGTTCCAGGCGCGGTTGACTTTTTTTTGGACTTGGGTTTGAGTATTCTATTTTTGTAGTCTTAGCTATTTGGTGTACCTGTTGGGCTTATGAGGGTCCGTTCAGGTTTTATTTTAACTTGCGCACGAGTGTACCTTCTTGGCATAGTGGGATCCAATTAGGTTTAATTTAGCTATACTTAGATTTACTTTCGGTGCGCTCGCGTGCTTCTTTTCATATGCACTTTGACCTCTATTTTTTTTCTAGATTCTATCGTTTCTGATTATTTTTACCTTTCTTGCTCGGTTGGTCTGTGATGCCTATAGAGTACCTTATTTCGGTACTTATGCTACACCTCTGCATATTTTCGTGATACATGTCCTAGTACCAGTTACCAATGGTGATTGTTTGTGCCGTATTTTGCAGCTTATGTAAATCAGAGATGAGGGTGAGCACTTGGCATTCTGGATCAGCCTGTCAGTACTTATGTTAACTTATCTTTTGCCTTTGAAATGGCTTGTTGTGGTCCACTTTTGGGACTTGTATTTATCTCGTTAGACAGCTCTGTACTCGTGACTTCCAGGTTCTGGGAGGGTTCCTTTGTATATAGTTTTGGTTTGCTTCCCATTTTTGTTTATGCTTATTGTTAGCATTATTTTCTATTTATTTCTACCCTTGTACTCATTATTTCTTGTTCTGGTTATAGGTCATCTTACCTACTGGTGAGTTTTAGTAGGTGCCATCATGCCTAGGGAAGTCGGATCGTAACATACGACCTATACTATCCACTCGTGAAACAAACTTCTGAAAAAATTATATTTTTGGTCTGATATTCATAGAGAAAATGACGGATCATAAAACCATCTATGTGACATAATTTGAGCCCGTAGAATGAACTTTTGAGACTTAACATTTTGGTTTGACTTCCATGGATGGGATCTACTGCCCGTAGACAAACCATGGACTGTAGATGACCTCATGGAAGGGTCCCGACAACTTTTTAATTGGGTTTGATTTGGTGTTTTTCATTCTTACTAACCCCTACAATTTTAATTCTTTTAGAGTAATATATTCCATCAAGTACTTATTTTTCTTTTATTTCTGTGATCTCAACTACCCAACTCAAAAACAAATTCCAAGGAAGACAAAAGCAAGGGTTTCAAGGTTTCCAAGCAAGATATTCTTTCAAGATTCGTTCTCTCAGGTATGTAAGACTTCAATAAGAGCATCCCTTTACATTCATGCCTAAATTATTTTGATTCTAAAGTTTTTTACAAGATTGTTAGAAGTAATGCAAGGGTTTTTATGAAATTATGATCTTATGGTATGGTTAACCTGTAATTTGATTCATAGGCTATGTTTTCATTATTTTATTTTGGTTTGAAACCTTATGGTGTTGATTTAGCATGATTTTTATGGTCATTCAAACCCAACCAGGAAAACAAGCATGATATGAATTACAACCTAAATTCAGGTTAAGTTTAGATATGACTTTTGAAATTATCCTCATATATGATTCAAGATGATAATAAATTTATATGCATATGAGCATTATATAAATATATCTTGTTTTGGGACGACTATTTAGTATCGAGAGGACACTAATTTAGAAAATCCAAGTCCCATAACTAAACGCCAATGTAGGAGTATATTTCATTGCTTTGTCAGTTGACCTTCTGGCATAGAGAGGTTCAGATTAGTGGATCAACATATGATAAGATATAGTTCTATACTCTTTCAAGGTATAGGGCAGCCCATCAAAATGAAATTATAATTTGGGTGTCATAAGCTCAATTGACATATGCCAGTTTTAATATAACTCCCCAATTATGTATTTTTATGATATGTTTTAAGTGTATATGGTTCATTTTAAGTATTCTATGTTATGTATGTGGTCATGTAAGGTTACTGGATTAGGTTCATCCTTATATCTGTTTTTGAATGAAGGTTTAAATGATACTTATGCATGAACTCCGATTGCTTTCTTTGTAGTTCTTTTCTTATGCTTATGATTTTTGGAAATCTATTTCACTATCCTTTATTATGTTGGTGTACCTTACTTACTGAGTACATTTCACATACTGACACATACTTTTCTCTGCGATGCATATTTTTATGATATAGATTCCGACACTCAGACTCCAGGCTAGTAAGGTTACAATATTTCCATTTGGCACTTGGTGAACCCTTCTCATTTGGGAACTCAATTAATTTAGGTTACTAGACTTTCCTTCATGTTGTCTTTGGTTTTGAGCTAGCTCGGGACATGTCCCGGTAGACTTATGTTTTCGATTGAACTAGTAGAGGATTATGTCAAACAATAGAAATGTATTTCATGAATTTCTAAATTATATTATTCAATTAGGTATTTAAGCTTTCTCTTAGTTTCTTTATGATATGCTTTGACATGTATGCCAACGGTTAGCCTGGGATCACTCGTTGTTCCAGGTACTATGTTATGTATAGGGTGTCAACTCGGATCGTGACAATGGGCAACACCCAAAATGATTTTGATACTATCATTATGGGTCAAGTTAACCTTAAAATGGGAAGAGATTAGATCACTTTCTAAACTTGTTGGCCTTCTGAGAGAACATTAACAACACTTTGAGTTATCATGTTTAATTTGACATCATCCTAAGGTATTTTTTTTGACATTTTGATCATGACGTTTCTTGTAACTGTCATATTTGATAGTCAATTGTCGGAGGCGGGTCATATATGAAGCCCCATATGTTCCTCGTATATGTGCCCACATGGAATGAGAGGTTTGTAATTCCTTACATACATGTATGAATCATCAACAATAGAACTAACAATTATTCCATACAAGCAACATAATCAACCATTTTCCAAGTTGTATTAGCTTCAAGGTCTCTTCTATGTTGTTCAGTGTTACCCTCTTCTGATAGATTCAAAACATTTTTGATAGTTTCGAGAGAATTTTTCTCTTTCAAACATATCATATTTTACGACTCCAGATATCATAATTATCACCGTTCAATTTTCACCTTTATTTAAATCAGCAATTAGGTTTTTGATGCCATGTTTGTAATAGAGACAATCATGCAAGTTTATTTATCAATTAGCACGGGATATACATATTTAAGTAAATCAATTTTCATGAAGGTTTCATATTTAGTAAAAAATTAAAAAGATACGTAAGTTTCAAATCATCACGTATGAACTTAATCTTTAATAATTATTATAAATTAATTTCTTAATGTGTATTTTAATACATTAAGACTATAATAAAAAATAATTTGAAGTCTACTTATTTTACATTATTCGATAGTGCAAGTAGGATAAAAATACATATTCATATTAAATATAATCATAGGTGCTCATTACAAAATATTTAAAAACAAAACAAAATACGAAATACTTGAATATGTTCCTATCGAATCACTCTAGTCACCTAGCTTCAACAACCATTGTGAACCTCCATAATGGTGCGTTAATACCAAAATTGGGATAGATGTCTGCTAGTTCAGTCTTTCAATAATCTGGTAAGGTACTATACAAAATACCTAATCCAACGGAATCCTCAACAGAGATATAACAATCATAAACTTCATTTATTTCAATCCAAAACATATTGAGATTTTTTGCTAATTGGTCAAACAAGTACATTTTAATATTTATGAACTCTTGAAATTATATTTTTCTTCCATTTCATAGGCCCTTTTATATCCGTTCAGATGTTTCAATCTTTGAGTCATTTCTTATTACTTCAAGCTCAAAATCTGAATCATTATTGATTTTAATCTTATTGCGGCACACTCTTATGGAATTTCTTTTTTCTCTTCCATCATTACCACTCCCACTTGGAGAAATTTGAGCATGTACCCATTCATCCATATTTTAAATGACAAGAACAAATTAAAAATATGGTTAATATCATTAGATGTGATAATATATGTTACAAATTTCTAGTAGAAGGCAAAATAATATACTAAAAGGACTCTGATATCAAAATAATTTTATAGATTATTTTAGAAATAATCATGTCACAACAATAGGGCATCATACCTTTAAAAATGTATACACATATACATTTATAACAACCCATGAAAAATAACCTTACAGTCCTACGCACAAATTATCGTAGTCATACATTATTTCTCTCAAACAACAAAATAAAAAAGGTGAACAACTAGTAAAAGAAGCCATAAGATTTTGTTATTTTTCACCTAAAAAGAAAGGACTACTACCACCACACGTTTTCAATTGAAATCAAGGATAGTGGGTTATTACTACTATTCCTCTCTAATTCCTTTATATAACAAACTAAAAAAAAAATATGGGCAGCCACATAAAACTTTTATATATAATTTAATAAATGTACTACACTCTTTACAAGAAAAACCTAGCTACTTTAAGAAAAGTAGTAGAAAGAATCTCATATTTTCATAAATTATTGTTATTTAATACTATTTCCATTTCTCAAAGAAATACTATTACATTTTACTCCTTTTTTATTTTTGAAAAAAAGGACAACCATACATATATTTTCCAATACAAAATTTTAGGGAGAGTTCCTGGAACACCCCAAAAATTTCTAAGCTTAGGCCCGAACTATTCTTTATTTACATGTAAGGTCGTATGGGGTGATTCTTAAATTACTCATATGTGTAAAGGTCAATTCTTTAATGTGAAATAGATTTGGATATGAATTAAGGTCACTAGAACCCATACCGATTAAGTTTTGATGTAAGATTCTACTTTGGTCTACTTCAGACAATCATATATCCCAACACACAAAGAATTAGGTGACTCGTGATCTATCAAAATAAAGGTATTCGAGTCCCCTTTTCAATGCCACCAAGTTTGCCTTAATTCGAGTTTTTAGTAAGAAGATATGACTAATTTACTAGAGACGCTCTAACCTAGCAGCAGCTCCGCGATGGCAATGCCTTACAGATTGAATACAGACCTCACTGTGAACTAGAAAATTATCCCGACTTCCAGCTCGTTTGATTTAATTTTGAGGTTATTTTTGTCCTAAAAACCCTTAGGAAGTCATCTAAATTACCCTAAACGTGTGGAAAAATTAGTTTTCATAATCAAACCCACTCATTCACTCCTAAATTTTTATGCTCAAGAATTCAAGAAATGGTAAGGCCAGGGTTCATCTTCCTAGATTTTCCTTCAAGATTCTTCAAGAAAATTGTTGTTCCAGGTATGTGAAGTTTCTCATAGTGATGGACTTGCTCGTCCTCACGCCAATCATGTAATACTTTCAAGAAATTTGTTCAAGAAATTGTTATTGTAAGATTTTTGAAGAGTTCTTGAGTTTTAGGCCCATTCTTTAACGATGGAGGTTTTCAGTTCTTGAGGTGAGGGTCTTGCGAATGAGTGGTGTTATTTAATAGAATTTGAGTAATATTTCAATGAAATTGCATTTGGGTTTTTGAATTAAAGTGAGTTTGGAAAAAAAAGAAAAAAAAGGCCAAACGTTCGCGTTCAGGTCCGCGTCGCGGAGACGTTTGAAATTTCCATCTTCATTCGATCACCTCCTCTCCACGTCAGTCTTCTGTCTCAAAAGTCTTTTTCACGACCAAAAATTTAATGCCTTCTCTGCGTCACGCCATGGGTACGCTGGGTCAGCTAACATTTTCTTCTCCGTTCTTCGTCCCATATATATTCCTTTGAATCGTTTGTTCGTTCTCTTCTTGATATTAACTCTCAGAGTCTCCATTAATCCTTGAGAAAGTCTACCTGTCCCTCTCACATGTCTTCATTTACACTTCAAATTAACGTAAGGTATGGAGAAACTTTAAAGACTCTATTTCATAAGACTTAAGAACTTCAAATGTTATTTATAATTACATGTATATGTACCTATGTTGATTGTTGGACTAAAAAAATAAGTTCATAAGTGCATGTTTTGACAATGTAAACACATCTAATGTTTAGAAAAGTATTTCAATAAGGTAAGAAGTCCATTCTTTGTAGTGGGTGAATTGAGCATAAAGTTATATCACTTATTTTAGGAGTAGTATCTAGCACCGAATTGGGTTAGAGTCTTTTATTACTCAAAAGTCCCATAAAACTACGTAGCGAGTGTAGGATAGGATATCATTGATTCTTCATGTGACTCCTCACTACCTTTGAGAAGGCCTACTAGATGGATCCATAGTCAAGATATCATTCTATACCCCTACAAAGTATAGGATGACCCTTGCAACGTTGGCGAAACATTGTATCATTTCTAGGCTCATGGTAATGGTTGCCAGTTAGAGAAACTCCCCAAAAAGTAAAATATATTATTTTCATGTTGCTTTCATTGTATATTTTATTGTAAAACTTAAATAGTTTTCACTTCACATTCATGTATTGATCCAGTTACGTTGTTTTAAGTCATTCAAGCCAGTAAGTTGTTTACTCTAACCTTATCACTTACCAGTATATTCAATGCACTGACAACATTATACCCGCATCACAATTGCTCAGGATCATCAACAGGCACTTCGTTGATATCACTATTCACTCACTGACAGTAGATGGTGAGGGATCCTTACATTCGGGAGTCTCCAGTTTCATTTCAGTTTTAGTAGTAGTTGAGGTGTCGTGAGTCTTGTCCCGACATCTATCTTGAATTGTTAGAGGCTTCATAGACAGACAAAATTATATATTTCCATTGTTCTCTCAGAATGTTTTATTTAACTTATGACTCATCTTAAGTATTTTTCTAGATAGTAATTTTAAGACTTTCTTGAATGTATAATTGTTCACTTGTTTTAAACTTCCGCGTATTGTTTAGTGTCATGTAAGTAATGTAGCCAGGACAAGGGTTCGCTTGGGGATAAAAAATGGTTCTTGAGTGCAGTTACGTCCAGGTTGTAGGTTCGAGTCTTGACAAACTTGGTATCATATCATAGAGTTGAAGTATCCTATAATGTCTATGAAGTCATTTTAGTAAGATCTTTTTTATGTTTGTGAGGGCCCCACTTCTATAAATGAGGGACTACAAACATTGTAGAAAAGTTTTCCTTCTCTCATACTCTAAATCGTGCAATAGAATTGTGTCGTAAGATATTTATATTCATGATTTTCTCAAATACATTTAACTACCCCTCATACTCAAGGTTGTTGAAAATCAAAGCCCAGATCCTTATCGATGAGTTACTCTCAGCAAAAGTCTTCAGAAAGTCATGAGAGATGCAAAGGCGCTTGAGAGAAGACAGTGAGTGAGCTTAAGTGTTGAGATTTGAAAGAATGCACTCTTATTCATATGAATCGTGTGTTCAACCGTAAAGCGCTATGTACTCTCTTCTCTAAACCTTGTTTGAGTTGAGACCTTTATGAGGAAGTGTGTTTTAACTTGGGTAGTATTGTCACCCGAAAGGATAGTATGAGTAATGATTTTATAAGTAGTAGTAGAAAATGGTCCAGCGTTAGAAGAATGCATGCAGAGGTAGAATAATCTAAGAAGGGAGAGGATGATGAGATAAATTATGTTATTATAGTCATGTATCTAGTAAGTTGTTATTGACAAGTTTTCCCTTATGGGTAGACTAAGAAGTGATGAGTTTGTGAAGATTTCATGATAGGAGGTAGAGTAAGAGTTACTAGTGAGGATTAGTTAGAGTGTACTTTAATTGGAAAGAAGTTGATGTCAATGTGACATTGTGTTTGTAAAAACCAACTGTAGGTGTTGAATAGAAGTGCATAGTATTCATGAGGTGATAACTCTTAGTTAGGCTTATGATTCTTAAGGAAGAGCCCATAATATTCAGAGGGTAATAGAACTAATTAAGTAATGATGTAGATTAAGTGGGTAAATAGTACTTAAGTTTCTAAATGGAATGTGACAATAATCTGTAAATAGGTAGACTGAGAGATAAATATTGACTACTTGTCATGAGGTTTTAGTGGGCGAGTGTTTCTTAAATTTTATCTAGTAGTTGTAAGTTAGAATAGTAAGCAAAATATCATATTGATATCCAAGATTAGTAATAAACATTAAGCTTGAATTTGAGATGAGCTTCGTGATCAAAAGAATGGCAACATGAGGGTGATGATGTTAGTGTTGAGATCTGATCTGGTAGACTTTACATAGAGTAGGTGAGGAACTGAGATGTTAGCTACATTAAATATGAGTGGTACAAGTATGAGATTCTAACTTTTAGATGAGAGCAATGAAGTGTGACTAAGTCATTAGATTAATAAGATAATTAAGAGGTGTACCCGATGTTACGCCCCAAGGCTACCCCCTTGAGGTTACATGGGACCTAGGATCACGAGTGACCCTAAGATAACCCTGTGTCTGGCATGTCATAAGCATACTAAAACATAACTGAATAAGATATACTATGCGGAAGCTCAAAACAATAGTTAACTGAAAGATGGGGAATACCCAATACTGATCTGAATATATATAATGTACTATGAATTTTGTGATACTGAAGAATCACTCAAAACTAAAGCTGAATCTAATACTATTTATGGAAAGCCTCTACTAACTAGATTTGCTAGGACAGGCCCCAACTAACTCTAGCAAAACTAAAACTGAAATAATTGACTGAATATATAAAACATGTCTATTGTCCTCGAAGTATGAGGTCTCACCACTAAAGTTGCTGAAATGCGGATCGGCAACTGATCTTTGCATGATGTGGATGCTAAATACCTGAACTTACATCATGAAAGGATGTAGCGCAAAGTATGCATGAGTACTTGGAAAGAACTGAACATGCATGATATAGATAATAGTTGAACAAACGTATAAGTTGTATAAAGCATAACCGGGCAATGATATAATCTGAACATACACATGGATACTGAAATATAAGTAAAAACTAAGCTAAATGCATTGACCAAGTACTAATCATGAACCTGACATGCTGAGACGGAATACTGAAACATAACTGAAAACCTGGTCAATTGCATTAGAGTCTTACTGTGGGAGCTACTATTAACTGACATAAAACCACGTGAGCTAAACATGGAGTCTAATGTATACGCCCCATCAAAAAGACCCAATATACCTTGCCAGGGGTATAAATGCATGACTGACGTGATCACTAAATTTGATGCCCAAAGAGGGGGCTTATAAACATATGGGGGGCACTTAGTTTTAGGACTATGAGGGTATGATGAACCCTAGTCCAACTCGGTACTACTAGGTCTACTCCAACGGGAAATGTGTAAGACACAATATAACTATAATACTGGATAGCTCATTGTTTTGACATGTAAATTTGAGAATGCAACATTTAGGGACTGACAATGTAACATTGAAAACTAGGGCATGTTTATCTATTTAATTGACCTATTAAGTGTAATTTATGAACTAATTTAATTTACACAACTCGGGTTCTGAGTTTCATGCAAGGAACTAAGCAATGAATTTATGAAAACATGATAATCTGATTAGGAACACTATCACAGCTAAATCACAAAAATTCTCCAAGGTTTTAGAAACCCTAGGTCTAAACATAATATGCAGAATCAAGAATCTGATTAAATTCTTGGGACCTAGTGGAAGAAAGGAATCCACTAGTGAAATCCCACAGACCTGGTGACAAAATCTACGGAGAAACCCTTCGATTTTGGGGCTGGAACCAAACAAAACCTGTTGCGTATTCGTGAGGGGTTGGTAGACTCTTTCTCCTCTTTTGGTCTAAGTTCGATGGATTTTGGTGAATAATCATTTTGGGTAAGTTTTGACTAATTTACTAGGCTTAAATTGAGTAAAACAACATAGTTTAGGGGTTAAACGACGTAGTTTAAATGTCTAACGCATGGGGAAAAAATACAAAAATGACCCCAACTTAAATTCTGGCGAGGCCGACCACGAGAAGTCGGGTGGATTGTCACAAGGACCACGGCCCGTCAACTGGGTTGTGGTCGTGGCCTTGTCCTTCCATTAGGTTTGGTAAGCTCAACAGTAGTCGTGGTTGTGGCCTTGTCCTGCCTTCAGGTCTGGTCGTGAAGGACCACAGACAGTGAAGGCCATTGTGGTTCTTCCAAAAGGGCTAGGGATCTATTGGTTCTGGATGACGGACCCATCCACGGCCCATTAAAGGTACCACGACCCATGGTGGGGTCCGTGATCTGAGGTCTGAGCTGGGGTTGGTTCTACCTGGCCTCCACTAGCCTTCCCACAACCCGTGAAGGGCTCCTTGGTCCACCACTGTTAAGAGGGTGTGAACCACAGATAGGTCAACAAACCGTGGTTCCTATCGTAGTTCACCAATTTCTGTTGTTTTTCTGCTATAACATCCAAGTCTGATTTCTGAGGTGTTACAATATCTCCCCCTTAGGAAAATTCATCCTCAAATGAAGCCTAAACTAGCTGAGTATGGAGGGAAGGAGCTGCAATCCCTTCCACTAAGTACAAGAAATTTATATCTATCTAAACTGAGTTCCAAGAACATGCAAATATGCTTAAAATGCAAGAACAACTGAAGGAACATGATACTAAGACTGAATTTCTACTGGCACTTCTTCATAAGTGAGACTATCCTTCACAACCACACTCTCTAATGGTACTATTGATGTTGGATCACCCACACACTTTTTCAACAAGGAAATGTGAAATGCTGGATGAATTGTTGCTAGTTATGATGCTAACTCTAACTCATAATCCACATTGCCAACCCTTTTTAGGATTTTTTACGGACCTACATATCTCTTACTGAGCTTCCCTTTCTTTCCAAATCTCATCACCCCCTTCATAGGTGACACCTTCAGGAAAACCCAATCATCGATCTCGAATCCTAAGTCCTTTCTCTTCACATCTGCATAGGACTTCTGACGAATCTAGTCTGTCTTAATCTATCCCCGATGAGCTGAATTTTTTCCATAGCTTCATGAACCGAATCTGGCCCAATCAATGTTACTTCACCTACTTCAAACCAACCAACTGGAGATCTGCATCTACGCCTATATAATGCTTCATAAGAGGCCATCTGAATGTTGGAATAGTAGTTATTGTTATAGGCAAACTCCATGAGAGGTAGGTGATCGTCCCAACTGTCCTTGAAATCGATCACACAATATCTCAACATGTCCTCTAAGGTCTGAATGGTATGCTCTGCCTAACCATCAGTCTGTGGATAAAATGACGTGTTGAGATTTATCTGAGTCCCATGACCTTTCAGAAATGATTTCCAAAAATGAGAGGCAAACTGTGGACTGCTATCTGAGATGATAGACAAGGGAACCCCATGAAACCTGACTATCTCATTAATGTAGAGTTTGGCATATTCCTCCACTGAATCTGTAGTCTTGACAGCCAAGAAGTTAGTGGACTTAGTGACTCTGTCTACTATCACCCAAATGGAGTCACGTTGTCTGCGAGTACTAGGTAAACCCGTAATGAAGTCCATGTTTATCACTTCCCATTTCCATGTAGGAATGTTAATCTCTTGAGTCATATCTCCTAGTTTCTGATGTTCTACCTTAACTTGTTGACAATTAGGGCATTTAGCCACAAAATCTACTATGTCCCTCTTCATGCCGTTCCACCAAACGACTTATCGTAGATCACGGTACATATTAGTGCCACCTGGATGAATGGAATACCTGGAGTTATGGGTTTATGTAAGGATCTGCTGCCTCAACTCACCCACATTAGAAACATATAAGCAATCTTTTTAGTGAAGCACACCATCTCCCCCTTAGGAGAAAAGCTAAACTTTTTTCTGTTGAACTGCACCTTTCAACTGAAGTAATATAGGATCACTATCCTATTTTTACTTAACCTCTGCTACCAATGAAGATTCTGATCTATTCAGAACCATCACACCACCCTCTGACAAGTCTGTAAGACCAACTCCTAAGCGAGCAAGCTGGTGAACATCTTTTGCTAATCCCTTCCTTTCTACCTCAACATGGGCCACACTACCCATAGATAATATGCTAAGATCATCAGCTACTACATTGGCCTTACCGGGATGGTAAAACACATTCATATCATAGTCTTTGACGAATTCGAGCCTTCTCCTCTGATGAAGATTCAATTCTTTCTAGGTGAACACATACTAGAAACTCGTATGATCTGTCAACATATCAACATAAACACCATAAAAATAGTGTCTCCATATCTTTAGGGAAAATACTACGGCTACAAGCTCGAGGTCATGAATCGGGTAGTTCTTCTCATGAACTTTAAGTTTTCTAGAAGCATAAGCTATGAACATACCTCGCTGGATCAACACACAACCTAGGCCGACGCCGGATGTATCACAATAGATTACATAACCGTCTGAACCATCTGCTAGAGTGAACACCGAAGTTGTAGTAAACCTAGTCTTCAATTCCGAGAAATTGTTCTCACACTCATCTGACCACTGAAACTTAACCTTTTTCTGAGTCAACTTGGTCAATGGGGAAGCTATGGATGAAAATCCTTCAACAAATCTCCTGTAATACCCGGCCAGATCCAAGAAACTTCTAATATTTGTTGGAGAGGTGGCTCTGGGCCGTTTTTTCACTACCTCTATTTTCTGAGAATCCACTCGAATTCCTTCGCTAGATACCATATGACCAAGGAAAGCGACAGACTGTAACCAGAATTCATATTTGCTGAACTTAGCGATAATGACTATCTTTGAGAGTTTACAGAACAACCCTTATATGAGTCACATGTTCTTCCTCACTCCGAGAATAAATGAGGATATCTTTAATAAACACGATAACAAACAAGTCCAAATACTATTTGAACACCATGTTCATTAAGTCCATAAAAGTTGTAGGAGCATTTGTCTATCCAAATGACATAACTAAAAAATTCATAATGACTATACCGAGTTCTGAAAGCTATCTTCGGAATGTCACTGTCTTTGACTCTGAGCTGATGATAGTCGGATCTGACGTCTATCTTAGAAAATCAACTAGCATCCTGAAGTTGGTCAAATAGGTCATCAATCCTGGGGATGGGATACTTATTCTTGATGGTGACTCTGTTCAACTGACGATAATCAATCCACATTCTGAGAGAACCATCTTTCTTTTTCATGAACAACACTGGAGCACCCCATGTAGAGATACTAGGTCTGATGAAACCCTTATCTAGATGGTTTTTCAACAGTTCTTTCAATTCCTTAAGCTCGGATGGAGCCATTCTTTAAAGAGGAATTGAAATGGGCTGGGTATCTGGAAGGAGATTTATTTCGAAGTCGATTTCTCTTTTCGGAGGAACTCCGAGAATATCTTCTGGAAACTCATTTACTACTGGGATTTACTCAAGAGTTGGGGTTTCAGAGTTTGAATCCTTATCCCGAAAAAGATGATAGATATACCCTTTGTAAATCATTTTTTTGGCCTTAAGGTAAGAAATGAATCGACCCATAGGCAGTGAGCTACTACCCTTCCATTTTAAGACTTCCTTGTTTGGAAACTTAAATCGAACTATCCTAGTTCTATATTCGACTGAGGCATAACATAAATGCAACCAATCCATGCCTAGAAGGGAAATTTTTGAGAGACTGTGACAGGGCAATTTCTGTATACCCGTCAAGCTATAATTGGGTCACCAATTGGAGTAGAGAGTGAGAAGGATACTAAACAAGTTTCTAGACTGACACAAAAGTTTACTTATATATAAGAAGTTACAAAAGACAATGTAGCCCTGGATCTAATAATGCATAAACATCTAAATGAAAGATGCCCAACGTACCAATGACTAGATCAGGAGAATCTTCCTTATCCTTGTGAGCTTGGAGAGCATACAACCTGTTCTGGTGCTGACCGCCACCTATACCAGATGAAGCACCCTGATGAGTTGGGTGACCTGCTGGTGTTGTTGTAGTTGTAGACTGAGCCCTACTGTTGTTACCTCCTTGCCCCTGCCTGGCAGAAGGGCTATCCTTCAACCTATGGCTAGGCTGACCACATCCAAAGCACCCTTCTTTGCCTGCAAGACACTCGCGTGGATGGTTTTTACCATACTTTGGACAAGTTTGGAAGGTCCTGTTATCTGAAGCATTTCCCTGAGACTTAGAACTTGATGCCCTACTTTTCTGATCCTATCAAAACTTGGGGGATGGAGCACTAGCTGATGAAGGTGTTGGGGCTGTAGACCTTTGCTGAAACTGTGAGCGATTTCCACAACCCGATTTCTGCTGAGAGAACTCATAGTTACCTGTTATAGCCTTCTTGTTTTCCTTAGACATTTCCCTAAAGCTTATCTCCCTCAACCTGCTGAGCATGAGTCATGAGCCTAGAGATATTCATAATCTCTAGCAGCATAGCATTCCCGCACTCTGTCTTCACCAAGTTGGATACCCCAAATAGAAACTTACTCATCTGTGCCCTTGAATCATTAACCATATGTGGAGCATACCTGGAGAGTTGAGTGAACTTTAGCCCTACTCTTGGACTGACATTGTATGTTGTCTCAAATTCATAAACTCCTGAGCTTTAGCCTCTCTTAACTCCCTCGGGAAGAACCTGTCCATAAAAGCTCCAGTAAAACACTCCCAAGTCACGGGAGCTCCATCCGTACCCTTGTTTATTGTCCACTGAGAGAACCAGATGTAAGCTACATCCTTAAGCTGGTAGGATGCCAACTCAACCCTATCATTACCAGTTACTTGCATCACTCCAAAAATTTTCTTAACCTCATCAATGAAATTTTGTGGGTCGTTACCAACCTGTGACCCTAGAAACTCTGGCGGATTCATTCAAATAAAATCTCAAACCCTGGTTTTTGCCGACCCATTATTAGTATTTGCGAAAACTGGAGCAGGCTGATGGTTATGATTGGCCACACTTTGAGCCAAAAGATGGATCACATTTCGAAATTCTGCATTAGTGACCTCATGGTCTGGGACTGGAGGAACTGCGTTAGCATTACGTGCATTAGCATTCCTTGCGTAAGCTCTACGAGGAGGCATGATCTGAAATACATAACGTGAATTAGAAGGAAGATCATACTCACCCATGATAAGAATAATAAGAAGTGATTTTTTTCTTTAAACACTTCGTAGCCTCCCCCTCATTGATGTGGTGCACTTCACACCCATGAAATAGACTCTACTTAGAACGACTTTCAGACATCCTAGGGCTCTTGAACCTAATTCTCTGATACCAAGTATGTCATCCCCCGAGGCTACTCCCTTGACGTAACACGTGATCTAGGATCATGAGTGACCGCAAGCTAACCCTGTGTTTGGCATGTCATAAGCATACTAAAAGAGAACTGAATAAATATATAGTATGTGGAAGCTTAAAACAATAGTTTATTGAATGATGGGGAATATCCAATACTGATCTGAATATATATAATGTACTATGAGTTTAGTGATACTGAACAATTACTCAAAACTAAAGCTGAATCTAATACTATGTCTGGAAAGCCTCTACTAACTAGAGTTGGTGGGATATGCCCCCAGCTAACATAAAAGTTGTACAAAGCATAACTGGGCAATGATATAATCTTAACATAAACATAAATACTGAAATATAACTGAAAACTGAGATAAATACATTGCCAAAGTACTAATCATGAACCTGACATGCTGAGATTGTATACTAAAGAATAACTTAAAACCAGGTCAATTGCACTAGAGTCTGACTGTAGGAGGTACTATTAACCGACATAAAACCACATGAGCTAACTGTGGAGTTTGATGTATATTCCCTATTGAGAGGACCCAATACACCTTGCCAGGGGTATAAAGGCATGACTAGCGTGATCACTAAATTTGATGCCCACAGAGGGAAGTAATAAACCTATGGTGGCACATAGATCTGGGACTATGAGGGTATGTTGAACCCTAGTCCAACTTGGTACTAAGTCTACTCCCAACTGGAAATGTGTAAGCTACAACATAACTGTAATACTGGATAGCTCAATGTTCTGACATGCAAATATGAGAATGCAATATTTAGGGATTGACAATGTAACATTCAAAAAATGGAGCATGTTTATCTGACTTAGCAAGTGTAATTCATGAACTAAGAGAATCTACACAACTAGGGTTCTGAGTTTCATGCAAGAAACTAAACAAGGAATTCACAAAAAATATGATAATCTGATTAGGAACACTATAACAGCTAATTCACAACAATTATCCAAGGTTTTAGAAACCCTAGGTCAAAACATGATATAGAGAATCAAGAATCTGACTAAATTCTAGGGACCTAGTGGAGGAAAGGAAGACACTAGTGAAATCCCACATGCTTGGTGACGAAATCTACGAAGAAATCCTTTGATTTTGGGGCTGGAACTGAAGAAAAATTGATGCGTGTTCTTGAGAGGCTGGTCGACTCTTTCTCCTCTTTTGCTCTAAGTTCTATGGATTTTGGTGAATAATCATTTTGGGTAAGTTTTGAATAATTTACTAGGCTTCAACTGAGTAAAAAAATGTAGTTTAAGTGTAACATCCGGCAATTTGAAATAACTATGAAGAAGCTTGAAGTTTGGAAATAGTCATTTTTGGAAAGAATTCAAAATCTGGAAATTTAGCCAAGTATGGAAAAAGTGAGTTTTTAGTCAACTTCGAACGGTCATAACTCCTAGCTCAAGATGAGTTAGATGTATTTCCAGTTATTTTTGGAAAGGTCTTTGCATGATCTTTCCAACACCGTCGAGTTTGCGCGATTCCGAGTTCGTATGAGTGAGTTATTCCCTTTGGAAGTTGGTTTGTTGGCACATGGAAGTTCATCAGCATTTGTTAGGGTATTTTGGTCTTTTCCCTAACCATTTCTTTTGGTTATATTAAGGGTCTAGGCTGATTTTAAATCAGTTTCCCCTTTGAAAAGTGAGAGTGAGGGTTTGACAGAGAAGAGGAGAAAAAGAGGAGAAAGAGAAGAAGCAGCAAGGTTCGTCAAGATCGTCGTGGTTTACATTGGAGGTGATCCCTATTAAGGTATGTGAGTCTTTCATAGCATTGGGTTTGTTCACCCACGCGCCAAGCATGTTGATTTCAGCGAAATTTGTCCTAAAAGAGTTTGAAAGTTGATGTTCTTGAGATGTATTCTTGAATTTGAATGTTGTTCTTGAATTGAGGTTGAATTGTGGAGTTTCTGAGACCTTTAAGTTGAGTTTTAGAGTTGCATTGAGTTAAGTTCATGAGTACTAATGATGGGTATCGGGATCTAGAATGATTTTGAAGAAGATATTCGAGTTTGTCGAATTGGGGATGAAAAACGAAGAAGGAAAAATTCGGGTTGCTTGGATGAAACAAGTCCGCGTCGCGGACTTGTTCCCCCTGTGAACAAAAATCTGCTCCCCGTCGCGGAGAGGACGCGGACTCCACTGTTTCAAATTACTTTTTGTGAGCATTTATTTAGGAGCATCTCCGCATCGCGGATTTGTTCCAAGATGGTGTTTACGTATATTTTTCTCAAGTTTAGCTAATCAAACTATTCTTAAACATCAAGAGACCTTTCCTATCACAAATCATGAACCTTGAATCAATAATCCAATTCAAGGAAAAGTTAGGATCAAAGTCAAGTGAAGTTATGAAGCAAGTTTTTAAAGTTTTTCAAGAGTCTTTATTGAACGTTTTAACTTCATTTTAAGACTCAAGTTTCAAGTTAAGTAAAGAATGTAGAGTTTCAAGTTAAGTAAAGAGTATAGAGTTTCAAGTTAAGTAAAGAGTTTAGAGTCAAGTTCCTTTTCTCAAAAGTTATTAGGGAATTACGTATTCCCAAAGAAGTTTATAAATGTTTTCACATTTAAGATAAGAGGAAACTAAGATTTCCAAAAGAGTTTCGAGCAGTTTGAGTACTATCTTTTTTAACAAAAATATGAGTTTTGCAAAAGAGTTTCTAAAACATGATTAGTATGATAATCGAGTATGTCATCAATGTTTAAACAATATGGTCTCTAGATATACAATCAACGTTTATGCAGTATGACTTCCTGAGTCATCAATGATCATATTAAAATATGGTTTTGATATGTTCTTTTTAGAAAGAGTTTTCAAGAGCAATTACCTCTTTTAAGAGGGTAGTTTGAGCAATTAATTCAAACTAGAGAAATAAGTTTGTTTTTAAAACATATGAGCTAAAGTATATTTTTGGGAGTAGTTTTGAGCACCGAATTGGGGACACAAGTTCATATTAACTCAACTCTCCATAAGAACCATGTAGACAAACATGCGATTTAATGGGTCATACTTTTTAGATGATCATGTAAGTTAAGCTAGTGGATCCACTAAGTTAAAGTTAAGTAGTTCTACATGACGGCAAAGTATAGGATGGTTCTGGCAGCGTGGGCAAGACGCTGTGTCACCACTTAGGTTCATAGTAGTGGTTGTCGGTTAGAGAAACTCCCACAGTAGAAATTGCATGGTTCCTCGAGAGGTTCTGCTTAGTATGGATGGGGGTATGGGACTTCATTCATGCATTGCACAAGTAGACTTTGAGAGGGACCATGGTATTTTTATGATATTATAAATATGATTTTGACGTCATGTTTTAATAGTTTTACAAGATTTATTTATTGCATGTATCTTAATGCTTTATATTGAGTTCAATTATTCATGAATTGAACAGAGCCAAGGTAAGTTCTCTTTTGTATCCCTTTCAAGCTTAAGTTGTTGTTTAGCTGTCCAGCTCGCATACTCGTACATTCCATGTATTGATGCCAGTTGTCATGCATCTTATTATGATGCAGACGCAGGTACCCAGGATCATCATCCAACACGTTGTTGATCCAGTTGAGCACTCCAGAGTCAGTGGGGAGCCTTCTTGCATTTCGGAGGACTCTGTTATTTTTTTTTCCTAGTTTTACTTTATTAGGATGTTGGGGGGGGGGCTGTCCCAACGTCCATCTTAGTGTTATAGAGGCGTCATAGACAGTCAGTCAGTCAGTTAGTATTGAGTCTCTCATCTGTGTCTATTTAAATATTCTATTTGGAGACGAGTTGCCTTTTGCCCAGATTTTATCAGTTGGGTTGCTTTATGACCTTCTTTGCATTGAGTTAGGTTTCCGCTGAGTTAAGAAGTCAGGCCAAGGGTTCGCTTGGGGCCAGCAATGGTCTTCGAGTGCCGGTCCCGCCTAGGGTGTAGGCTCGTGGCGTGACATTAAGGGTTAAACAACGTAGTTTAAATATCTAACGCATGGGAGAAAAACCAAAAAGAGCCCAACTTAAAATTTGGCGAGGCCGACCATGAGGTGTCTGACAGACCATCACAAGGACCACGTCCCGTCGACTGGGTCATAGTTGTTTCCCTATCCATCATTCAGGTCTGTAAGCTCGACTACCGTCTAGTTCATAGACCGTGTGAAGGACCACGAACTGTGAAGGCCATTGTGGTTCTTCAGGAGGGCTAGGGGTCTACTGGTCCTGTATGACGGACCCATCAATGACCCGTCAAAGGTACCACAACCTATAGTGGGGTCCGTGTGGTTTGAGGCCTGAGATGGGGTTGGTTTTGTCTGGCCTCCACGAGCCTTCCCACAGCCCGTATGGTGGTCCACGACCCGTGAAGGGCTCCATGGTCCACCACTGCTGGGAGGTTGTGAACCACAGGTAGGTCGACAGACCGTGGTTCCTTTCATGGTCCCGTAGTTTGCCAATTTTTGCTGTTTTTCGACTGCAACATCCTAGTCTGATTTCTGAGGTGTTACACCCGAGATCGTATGTAGTTAGACAAGGTTCTAATTAAGTTAATAATTATTTTTCATGTGTGCCCAGTTAGTATAATTGAGCTTTTAATGTGTAATAGGCAGGGGTAAGTATCAATTTTCTTCCCTTTAGAGCTAGATGAAGCAGCCTTATAAGCCATTGAGAAGAGGTTAATATAAACATCTTAGAAAGAGGTCTTAGAAGGAGTCTTAGCTAGTACTTGCTTATGGAGAGTTCAGTAGCCATGAGATAAGCCTTTCTCGAGTATTATAGTAAATAGAATGTAGACCAGTTTAGAGATGATGAGAATAGATCCATGGCTTTAGAGTGTCAACTCCAAACATAAGGGGGGATGATAAGATGAGAAAGCAAGTCAAGTGTTGAGGATGAGATAGTGATATCTTCAGAAAGAGTTTCAGAGATATATAAATCCGTTTATAATCTTCCATATTTCTCAAGCAAAGTTTTACAACATCTTGTGGATATTACTAATATCAGAATTGTGTCTATGACATATGCTCAGACACTTTAGATAGATTCACATATATGCTCAATTTCTAGAATGAGGGGCAATGATTTAGCCCATTAACCTCGAGCTTAATCCAAAAAGTTCTTGCTATAAACCTCATGATATGAACCTATTCATATAAGTATTCATGTCTCATAGTATTTCCAGTATCATAAATTCATGATTGACTTTCAATGGCTAGGAACATAATGTCATGCCATGTATATTCTTTTATCAGATATCTTGAATGAATCGTGCTTATGATCTTTTGCCTTAAAGATCTCTTAGTAATCCTTTTTAGTTAAGGGTGGTGTTGTTGATAGTAGTTGTGTGAAGGTTAGAAATAAGGATTGATATTTCTTATTTTGATAGTGATGGTGTGTTTAGTCCACCTAAGGTTATAAATGTGAAGGAACAAGGAGATAAGGCTTTACGATGAGTAATAAGTCATTTTCCTTGTAATACTACATGAAAGTTAAGTTGGTAGAAGTGAACAGAGAATGAAGAATTATTATAAGGGTTAGTTAGTAGGAGTTCATGAAATGGTTATAGTACTAGGCTTGAATATGGTGTTGGTAGAATGTGGATGAATGCATGATGCATTAGGTTTTTCATGATATGAGCTCAAGGTTAGCTGAATGTAGCGGTAAGAAGTAGTGTTCTTGGGATGACATTTCCTACAGAGTTATAGAACCTGAATCTTATGATTTACATCAGAATAGTCAATATATGTTAAATACTTTGTGATTCTGAGTTAGACTTTAATATAGTAAGAGTAACCCCTTTCCATTCTCAAACCAGCCGTCATTCGAGGACGAATGATCCCAAAGGGGAGATATTGTAACACCTCAAAAATTTCTAAATTAAGACTCAAACTATTCTTAATTTACTTGTAGGGTCATATCGGGTGATTCTTAAATTTCACGTATGTGTAAAGTTAAATTTTTTAGTGTGGGAATGATTTTGGATATCAATTAAGGTCACTAGAAACTACTATCACAAAGTAGAATTGAAAGTTTCCTTATTGATTAAGTTTTGATGTAAGATTCTACTTGGGTCAACTTCAAATGACCATATCTCTTAGAATATTAATATTTATGTGGCCCATAGACTATCAAATTAAAGGTATTTGAATCTTCTTTCCAACGCCACCAATTTTGCAACAATCCAAGGTATGAGTAAAAAGTTATGACCATTTTAGTAACCTGATAATATGTTGTGACGAATTAGCCGACGAAAAAACATTAAAGAGGGTTATTTTTGTCTTTTACCTCTAAGAAAACTCTAAACGAATTTCTTGACTAATTAAAGACCCAAAACAATCATATTTTCATCTCTTAATCCATCATTCTCTTCTCTCTCAAACCGTTAGGCAAAATCCTAAGGAAAAATCTAAGTAGAAGACTCCATTCAAGATTCTTTCAATCTTTTTCAAGATTCTTCTTCAAGGTAAGTCTTTCTCCAAGAATTCCATTCTTTCCAATTCAAATTCCTCCATACAATTATGAATCACAAATCAAAATCATAATTCTTGGCCATAGAGTTTCAAGAAACTAATTCAAGAATCTCAAGAAAAGGTTTTCTTGATTGTTTACCTTCAAGCTAGGCATTCAAGACTTCTAATCAAGTTCTTCTTCAAGATTCTTCAAGAACCTTGTTCTTTCAGGAATATAAGGCTATCGATTTCCTATTTCTTTTGAAAATTCTACTCCTAATTATTGAATTGCTATCTGTTATGCATTAAGATTCTAGACTTGAGTCGTTCATGTCCATAATTCCACATGAACCTAAATTTTGAGAAGCTTCTTAAAGCCAACACTTGATTAGTTTTAAACTGAGTTTTTTGAGGATGTAAAGATGAGTTTTGAGAAAGAGTTGTATTCATAAGTTTCTATATGATTATTGAGGTCCCAAGTTGAGTCGCTCATGCCCATAATTCCGCATGAACCTTACAAATTGAGTTATAAGTCTTGAGAGTCTTTGAAAGTCAATCATTGTGTTTCAAATTGAGTTTTCAGAAGAAAGTTTAAAGGTTCTATATCATAAAGATTTAAGAGTTTCTAATGTTATTTTATGCATATATATATACATATATATATATATATTCATAAACATATGTACCTATGTGAATTATTGGACTTGAAAGATAAGTTCATAACTGTATGTTTTCAAGAAGGTAAACACGTCTCATGTTTTGAAAAGTATTTCAAGTAATGTAAGAAGTCCATTCTTTGTAATGGGTGAATTGAGCACAAAGTTAATGTTAATTATTTTAGGAGTAGTATCGAGGACCAACTTGGGGTAGAGTCGTTTATGATTCAAAATTCCCATAGAACTACGTAGCCAACGTAGGATAGGATAACATTGACTCTTCATGCGACTCCTCACTACCTCTGAGAAGGCCAATTAGATTGATCCATAGTCACAAAATCATCCTATACCCCCGACAAGATATAGAATGGGCCCCTGCAACGTGCGGCGGGACATTGTATCATTGCCAGGCTCATGGTAATGGTTGTCGATTAGAGAAACTCCCCACAAGTTAAGTATATTACATGTTGCTTTCATTGTATAATTTATTTTAAAGCTTAAATGGTTTTTACTTCATGTTCATATATTGATTCAATTGAGTTCCTTTCAGTCATTCAGTTTAGTTATTTGTTTACTCAGCCATATTACATACTCGTACATTACATGTGCTGATGTCGTTCGACCTGCATTCTTTTTTGATGCAGATATGGATGTTAATGATTATCAACATGCGCTTCGTTGAGATCACTCTACACTCCAGTTTATTTTGGTGAGCCTCATTGTATTCCAGAGGACTTCACAGTTACTTTCTAATTAGTAATTTTTGAGGTGTCGTGGGTCTTGTCCCGACATCCTTTCTTAATAGTAGAGGCTTCATAGATAGATAGTTTGGAGAGTCTTTCAATTTCAGATATTTAAAACTTATGTTTCATACTCAGTATATTCAGTTTAGTTTTGAGAGTCAGTAAACTGTTTAAATGTTTATTTCAATTTAATGCTTATGTATGCTTGAGTTAGTCTTCCGCTTGTAGTCAGCCAGGATGAAGGTTCGCTTGGGGACCAACAATGGTTCTCGAGTGCCGGCCACGTTCAGGGTGTAGGCTCGAATCGTGACACTACCATCCCCCCCCCCAAATTATTTTTTTTCAAAAATTAAATTTTATTTTTAAGAAAATATTCATATTCCAGTTTAAAAGTTAGGTTCCGGTTCGCAAGTTGGGGTCGAATTTAAATTTGAAAGTCAAAGTTTGGGTCAAAATTCGAGTCGGGTCCTGATCGAAAGTTGGGTCCCGCATCGATTGTCGGGATTGGGTCCTAGTTTGAATGTTGTATCTTATGTTGGAAGTCTGGGTAAGGTCTTGGTTAGATATCGGGGTGGAATTTTCGGAACGATCATCGAGATGGTGTCCTAGTTCGGGTGTCAGGGTTGGGTCCTAGATCAATTTTCGTGGTTGGTTTCCGATTTTAGAAATTATTTTCATAAAATGTATTCTCTATTCTCTAGAATAGAAGATACTTTCTGGTAAATGTATTTCATTCACCAACCAAACACTAAAAAATATTTTATACTCACTAACAAAGCATGAGAAAATAAATGAGAAATTAACTTGTTTTCAAATAAAACATTTTCTAGAAAAATCATTTTTCTTCGTACCAAACACACCCTAAATGTCTTTCTTTGTGTGTTGATGTTAAATTGAGAAAAAGATCAGCCACATTTTTTATTTTTTTCTGTCCTTTTTTTGTTTATTGTTACGGAATGCGTATGAGAATACGGAATGAGAAGCTCCTCAAGTTTTGGCCCTTTGGCCGAACAAGTGACTACTGCAAATTTGCGAGCTGCTTTTCAAGTGATGGCTCAAGCCATGGCGGAACAAGCCAATGGGGAGGTTGTGGTCCCCGTGAACCCAAATATGGGTATGGTGGCAACTAGAGTGAGGGACTTCACTAGAATGAATCCCCAATATTTCATGGTTCCAAGGTCGAGGAAGATCGTCTAGTGTTCATTGATGAAATATGACCATGGTTGTGACGCCAGTGGAAAAGGCAGAATTGGCCGCTTACTAACTTAAGGGTGTTGCTCAAGTTTGGTTCAACAAATGGAAGGAATAAAGGGTGGTTGATGCGGGTCCTCTTGATTGGAAAATTTTTAAGGGTGCTTTCCTTGATAGGTTCTTTCCCCTTGAGATGAGGGATGAAAAGGTACTTGAATTCATCAACCTTCATCCAGGAAATATGAGTGTGAAGGACTGTGCTCTGAAGTTTACACAATTCTGTAAATATGCTCTTTTTATTGTTACTGACTCGAGGGTAAGGATGAGTAAGTTTGTCTCGGGTGCGTCTGAAATGGTTGGTGGTTAAGGAATGTCGCACCATCATGCTCA